>JAZHYW010008054.1:0-46239 GCA_037355805.1 Ixodes ricinus | reverse complement strand
AACAGTAAATTGCCATCGAGCCTACAGAAATGCAGTGCATTGCGTTCTATGTATTTTAATATTTAGGAAAATCACAAGCCACGTTTACTTGAATGCGATCGTAGCGCATCGAATCAAGAAGGAACCAATCGCAAGCAGCCTGCCATGCTACATCTTCCGTTCCATTTTATCCGCTACCACCTCAAAAGTGTCACGCCCTCGATTCAATGGGCTCGGTCGCATTCATGTAAATGCCGGAACAATTTACTTCTGTTAGGTCACAGCCCAGCACGCGCCTTTTCGCCGCTCTAGAACCCGAGCAAAGTACGCGCGACACGTAAGTACGTTGAAAGTGGCGCCGACCGAATGCGCTTTTCTAGAAGGGTTTATAAATACTTTGATTAAATACTTAAGGTCCAACGGGCATATGCATGCTTCAAGAGAAGTTACATGTACCGGTGCCTGCAACAGTAACTTTTTTGAAGCAATCTAAAATAATTGGCACGTTTCTTTCTTGCAAGACGTGCGTTGTACGTGGTGCCTCGGTAGTTTGTCAAAATATGTAGTGAGTGATTCTTTGACCGTTATTCACCTGCATATCTTCCAGCTTCTGACGGAATAACGGATTTATGATGATGTCACGAAAGCTATGATGCTTATGATGCAGCTTATGATGTCACGAAAGTAGCGAAACGCGGCTTGAGTGTACCGAGTTACAGAAACGGTTTTCTCAAAATCCGAACTGTTGTTTTTTAACTTTCTCACCGCTCAGCACGTAGACCAGGTTCATACCTTGTTTAACTAGAGATTATTATAAGCTTCATATAGCACGAACTTCTATATTCTCGCTGTTATGCGCGAGAAAGGCTGGCGCGGGCGTACCCTGATTGCGGACCGAGCGCCTCGCTGCCCGCCGATGTATTCTCCTTTAGATGGCGGGGAAAACAGAAAATACTGGGTAGAACAACGTTTCAGTTTCGGCAGCAAACCAACATTCACAATCTTCTCTTTTTTTCTGTCTACTGCCTACATATCCGCTTTCGTGTACTCTGTCCTGCAGTCCATCGTCTAGATTTTGCCATGCAGTATAAAATGACACCACACGTCTACTTCAACAACTTCATACATTCACGAATAACTCCGACAAAGTTCTTTTCAAGTTGCCTGTTACGTTCCTTTACACTGTAATTCCCCACCAGGAAGACCTACTGGCACTGCAACCCTTCTTGATAGGACACAAAATCTGGTGCCTTCTTCTCACATCATTGTCCGTCTTGCTTAGCTGGTGCTAAGCCTGAGCCCTTACAGTTCGATGGCTCTTTCTTTCGTCAGAAATGTAGGGATGCAATGGGCACAAAGATGGGCCCCTTTTCGCTAACCTCTTTGTGGGGTATGTGGAAATGGCCATCTTTGATTCCCTTCCCAATCCGCACGCCGATTGTCTACGACCGACTACATCGACGACATATTTCGCTTTTGATCATCCAGCACCGTCGCCAACTTCATTCAGAGCCTCTCGAAAGCGCACCCTTCGTTAAACTTTACATCATCAGTCTCCCAATCTGTTACTTTCCCGAACCTCCGCATATCAGCGGGCAAAACCTCTTTGAAACCTCCGACCAATATAAATTCACCGACTCTCAGAGCTACCTGCTCTATTTTTCCTGCCGCCCTCGGTCTCAAAAAGACTCCATTCCATTTTCCCATTTCCTCCGCCAACCGCGCATATGCAGCAACTTTGATGACTTAGAAACAACATGATTCAAATGATTTCTTTCTTCGCCGACCGAGGCTATCCCCTCTACTTGCTCGACAGTGCTAAACGAGAAGACTTCGGCATTACCAGGCATGACGTCCTTTTCTCAGACACTGGTCTTAAAAATAAAAAAAGCCTCATCGCTACGTACCACCCTAAAGTCCCAAAACCAGCACACGAAATTAGCTAGACAACATCTCAATTTCACAATCCCCAACTAATTTTCAAGGACATTTCCGTCGCTTACCCCCGTCCACCGAACCTCCGCCCTCTTTCGTCAAAAGCAGCCCGAAGGCGAACACCAACCCAGACCCATGCCTGGCACCACGATCTGTAATGCTCTCAATTTCCTGACTTGCTAGCACATTGGCTCCTTACAAGAGCTTAAATTCAAAATTCCCGACAATTAGACCTGAAAGTCGGCAAATGTTATCTCTGCTATTTCCCACACGACCTGCCCTCACATTTTGAACATCGGCGAGACGGACCGCCGGCAGCGCGAACGATTCCGTGAAGTCCTCATCTCGTAACCCGCAGATTGTCAGGAAACGTTCCTTCAGAACAATCCACACATCTAGCGTACCGTTTCTTGACCTCCTGCCATACCGTCCCTTACAAAATACCATATCTGGACTTATATAAAAAATATATGCTTATATAAAAAATTGCCTTTATCTGGCCAGATGAAGCACATCAGTTTATATAAGGCATGACAGACCAGATATGCCCAATTGCTTTATATTTCCGTATCTGGGTCTGCCAAAAATCTCTATACCTGCCTCCAATAATAGGCCAGAGATGTGCCAATAAAATAAGACAACCTTTATATATATATTGCAGTTTTCAAAAGATATCTACCAAAAGTGTCTTCTCATTTCTATAAGAAATATATCAATTGGATATTGAACATGAACCAACTTTTATAATTTTTACGTGAGCTGCTTTACGGCACTCCTGTGTTCACTCAACTTCGTTGCAAAAGAAAACACGATTATATTTTGATTATACTTCCATGCCTTGCTCTTGAGCGTGGCCTTCGTGTACGCTAGAATTAAGCTAAAATGTACACACTTAAGCTTTGTAAATTTAAATGACTACCAACGCACTTCCTATAAAAGAAAAATTCATTACAAGTAATAGTTCACCTGCACGCACTTTCTACAGGGCCATGCAACGATTTTAACATTGCAAGAATCTGCCCTATGTTAATCTCACTTAGTTTACCTTATCACCGTGTATAAAAAAGCAAAACGTTTATAATTTCTTTACATGCAGTCGCAAACGACTGTCGCGGAGTGACGTGGCCGTGGGGGACACTGCAGGGAAACAGCAACTCATCAATTATTTGTTCAGTTAAAAGCTAACCCAGGTAGCACGCCAGAGGAATGCCCAACTTGGGCAAAGGTCTGGCAAACATAAGGGCCCAACTTTGGCGCAGTTAGGTTTTTGCACCATGGCACTCATCGGTGCCAAAGTACGGTGCCTAACTATAGCCTTTGTGGGGCGATCCTAGGGCATGCCAAAGTTTGGCTCTTCTCTGGTACGCCAGTGGAGTGCCAAAGTTGGTGCCATACTTGAGCCATAACTGCCATTGTAAATCCTAATCTGGGAATTCGGGGCATGCCAAGGTTTGGCGTTTCTCTGGTCCGCCAGAGGAGCGCCAAAGTTGGTGCCATACTTGTGCCATAACTGCCAAAGCAGCGCCGAATTGGGTTATTTCGGACATGCCGACTTTGGCCTTTCTCTGGTCCGCCACAGCTCAGCCAAAGTAAGTGCCAGACTTGAACCATAAACGCCAGAGCAACGCGTAATTTGGTTATTTCTGACACCAAGTTTGGCTTTTCTCTGGTCCGCCACAGTTGTGCCAAAGTAAGTGCCAGACTTGAGCCATAACTGCCAAAGCAACGCCTAGTTTGGGTATTTCGGACATGCCAAGTTTGGCTTTTCTCTAGTCCGCCACAGTTCTGCCCAGATAAGTGCCAGACCTGAACCCTAACTGCCCAAGTTTGGATATCTCTGGTGTGTCACAGAAGTGCTCTTTCACACGCCCCAGAAGAGAATTAAATTAAATAAGCGTTGGAAACATGATGGTCAGATGTCATCACCTCCGTTCCAAATCAGCACGGCAATAATTTGCAGTATCGTTCCAGTACCGGCCGAAAGTCGGTTTCAATATCGCTCAAATGTCCAGTTTTGCACCACTGTTCGATGTCTGGCAGGTATTGCCGTACAGCCGTTTTGCCCCGGCCTAGCGTTCGCGAAGATATTGCGCGAATACTCTACGATGCGCCTGCTCCGTATTGGCCGAACGTCGTGCAAGTATGTGTACGCTGCATATCATTCGTTGCATATTCAATCACATATACGGACAAACAAAATATTTTCGATCGCTCCCAGAAGTTCATTTGACCACTCTCATTACACACAGTGTATTCTTCGACATATTTACAAAGGTCACACTTCTTTGTAAAACGAAAAGCAAATTATAAAATAGAGTTAACACTGTCCTCATGCCAAGCAAAACTCATCACACAAAAAACGCGGAGATTAAGAGGAAAGCAGGACTACTATCTGAAGCATGCTTGCTGTGTACTTACTCATAAAAGAGCGATATAATGTAACCCTTGATAGATGCATAATCCAACTCAGGCTCCCCACAAACACACTCGAGAAAGAAGGTTGCGCACATTCAACTGACGTCTCGTCGTCGGCGAAGAGCAGTTTTTGCCGAAGCGTGTCCAACAAACACACCACAAGAATTCCACTGAACTACGGTGAAAAAATGTCTGTTACCAAAAAATTGGCATGAACGTATTCCGCCGTTTACGACGAAAAACACGGCCACGTCTGCAACGCACGAAAGCAACAGAACACTGAAGAGCGCACTTCGGAAACCGGACCTACGTGGCCCGCCTATTTCTATAACTAGGCAAACGGCGAAAACAACAGACCCAGGGATCCCATCAGCGTCACAGAAAGAGTCACGTGAAAAAGGGGGTCCACTCAGTTCATCCTAAGATACTTCATCCCAGGACACTTCATCCCAGACACTTTATACCAAAGGTGTTTCATCCCAAGACGTTTCATCCCAAGACGTTTCATCCAAGAGCTCATCCACGAACATTACATGTCATGGATATTTCATACTTTGGAGTGGGCTCTGCCACACTTTATCCCTCGGATGCGTCATCCCAGGAATGTTCATCCCGGTCACTTCATACCAAAGTCATTTCATCCCAAGATGTTTCTTCCCAAGACGTTCCATGCCAATGACAAGAAATACCAAGGCATTTCATACCAGAATAATTTGAGCACCCACTGAGTTGCTGAGCTCGAGCAAGAAGAAATCTAGACTATTCATGGCGCACCATCGAAGTCATGTCTCATGTAAGATAGGTCGCATTCTCGCCGGTTGCAGCACTTAAATGAACATCATTTTGGGGTGTGCATAGCAGTGCCCACAGACAACCTGATACTAGACTTCAGCGAAAGTCGGCCCATTCCACTTAGAGCCTTTCTTTTCTTTTTGTATTCTTCTCTCTCATTCATTCATTTACTTCTGATCCCTATTTGCATGCGGCATGTAATGGTCAGATTTATTCCTTATGAAAGCTGCAAACCGCAACAAACCGCAACATCGGGATCGACGTCACTTGGAAAACGGCCGAAAGGTATCGTTCCAAGACAACCTTTAGAATTATGAAAATTTAAAACGTTTATTTTACAATAACCCACCCATAAGAGCAAAACCTTAACAAGAGGCCAAAATTCGGCCAATACGTCCTTTTCTGAGCACACAATTCTGGCTAATACACTCAAGAACGCCAGTACGTAAGTAATAGCTACGTGCTGAGAAAGCTGTCCGCCTCTGTTGTTATAGTCATCCAGGATCCGGCATAGATGCTTGTTGGACTGCTCGTACTCCTTCTTTGTATAGCGGTGGCTCATGACCCACGTCCAGCTGAATGGCCATCGTGTCTACACGAACTTGTTCGGAGAGAAGCGCATCCAACAACTTGAATACTGTAGGATGGGATGCACCTGATAGAATTTTGAAAGACCCGGTGCCAGCTTTCAACGCTATTGTTGGTTCTGGGAAGGCTGACCTCTGTCACGCGCTTGCAATTCCACGGATATTGGGAACCTTTGGTCCTTGTGGGGTCGACCGACCCAGGTATTCTCAAAGTAGTCTAGGAACTCTTGGTGCTGTTCCGTGCGTCCAAACAAGTCCAGCAGCTGTCTTGCGAGCATGCGATATTCTGTCGCAGACGTCGGAAACATCGCAGAAGCACAGTGCGATAAATTTCTTCAGGATGAGATGGTAGCTGGAATCATCAATGAATCGCGTGTGCATGCCGAGCTCTTGAATTCGGCGCCAGATGCTTTGCGCGAAATGAAATAAGCATCCATGCACCTCGACGTCAGGAACGCATTGCCGAAAAGCATTCTCTTCAGCCTTTTCGAAGTCCATCACTACCAAGTGCACCTGTCGTGGGCTTGAAGTGGCATTGTCAATAGCCTCAAGTAGCATGCTCGTTGCTCTCTTGTGCGTCGCTTCGCGCTTGTTTGGCAAGAGGCAGTAAACAAGGGAAGCACCCTGCCTTTGTAGAGGCTATGGACAACCCAAAGCCAAAACATCTCTGGTGCTACTTTAAATGTGCCGTCACACAAACAGGTTTCGCAGGCTTAAGCGGCACAGGTCCGTGCTACAGGCGAAAATTATTATTTTCCCGGAGTCAGCTGCAGCCCGTGTCCCCTGCGAGAAATACTTCAGGTGACGCTGTTCTTGTCATGCGCAGGTGTTCAGGTACACTAATATCTTCGATTCGGTGGGGAACTTGAGCTGCACCATGGGCTTCGCGTCGACCTCTGTTCACCCTTCCTTTCCAGTGATGACAGCTTCAGAGCTGTAGGATAGTGGCCAGTCTTGCCCCTTGTAGGCAGGCGGCCACGACGTTCCGAGGGGTGTCGCAATGCTTGGCCGCAGTTTTGATCTTATCTCGTAAACTCGCCGCAGCGACATTTTCTGGACTCGGTAGATGCGCAAGTGCTGTCCCAGTCACAGTGGTCGTCTCACCTGCAGTAACAGCTCGTCCCCGGCAACCCTATTGAATTTTGCATGCCGTCTTCTCGTCGTTGGTCCTGTGCTTGGTGTACAGGTAACCTTCAGCTGAGCTGGCGATCCTCGACGAGAAGCCACAAAGGTGGCCATGTTCTATAAACAAACTCGATGGCAATCAATGAGTCGGGCCGGCTGGACTGTTCGACTGATGGCAGCTCGATGCCAAGTGCAGGACGGTCTTACGTGGCTCGGGTTACAGTACAGAAAGACGAAGTGCATATGTCGGCTCCGTGCGTAGAAAAACCGATTTTATAACTTCTTCTTCAAGGCAGAAGACTTTGTGGTATAACATATCCAGGTATGAAATGTCCTTGGTATGAAGCGTCTTGGGATGAGACGTCTCGGGATAGAACGTTTCTGGTATGGAAGTGTCCGGGATAAACAGTCCTGGAATGAAATGACCTGGGATGAAGTGAGTGGCCCTTTAACGGCTAGAACCGTATGGACTATGCTGGCATCAAATGTGTGGTATGGATTGTCCATGGGATGAACTGTCTTGGGGTGAAACATCCTGGAATTGAAATGACTTTGGTATGATGTGTCTGGGATGAACTGTCCTGGGATGAAGTGACTTGGGATGAAGTGTGGTAGAGCCGTGAAAAAGTTTTCGTCCAAACATTTTTGTCCTACGCGTCCTACGCAGAGAGGTCACGCGTTTCGCTCCACCCTTTTGATTTGCTTAAAGCGGCTGTCGCGCTCGCTGACAGCCACACCAAGACGGAAAAGCAGGTGGGGAGGATTTGCAAAAGGCGAGGTCGAAGGGGCATCAACAACGCAGCTAAGCTCCTCTGCATTTTCGACCCTTTAAAGTAAAAAAGAAAAAAAAACGAAGATTACTTCTAAAAAAAGAAGAAAAAAAAACCTGCTGTACAGCCAAAGCTTCAGGGGCGAGAGTGTATCCCCGACCTGTTCAACAGTAAGGAAATAAGGGACGGGGGACTCCCAGCCCCTTCTCTGGAATGAAATGAAACGGAATGAAAGAAAAGGCCGCTACTGCCGGTAACCTTGTCGCCTTGCCTAGTCTGTCAGTGTTCGGCTTCCATTGTGGGCCTCAGAAAGATAATCTCCTTTCTTGAGAGCGAAATGGAAAGGGTGCTTATGTTTTGCGGGCTTGTCGCCACCCGATAGGCTTCAATTATTTCTCTCCCAACTCGCTCGCTGTGGCCTCCCATTGCTGTCGTGCCGGCGAAATTAGAGCGCAGCCGGGACATTTCCATCCCGTGAATGACGATCGGGTGCTGAGAATCCGAAGCAGCTCTTTCGGCGTCCATTTGATGTTCTCGGAGTCGGTCGTTGAGGCATCGCCCCATTTGCCCGATGTACCTGGCCCCGTAGGACAGGGGGATCGCGTACACTTCCTCCGCTTCCTCTCCTTCCCCAAGATTTCCCTTTCCCGAACTCCCACGGAGCGGGCGGGCGGGCTTTGAGCTTGAAGCCGAAAATAAATGTTGTTGAAGTTGAAAGATTGTCCTGTCTGTATCGTCCCTTATGTGTCTCCACTTTCTAAACGTTTAAAAAGTACCAACACGCTAAAATAGAACAAGTTCCGGATTTCATTTTAATTCCCCAAGTGTAATGCGGGAGCGGCGCCACGGAGCCCCGGTCGTTTCCGCTCTTTGTTATCGCTAGGATTCGACAGTGCTCACTCACAATGCAAGACACAAACAGAGCCACGCTCACTTTTGCAATGCGCCGCCTAATAATGATATTGTCACGAATGACAAGTGATGAGGCGGTGAATAACTGAGTAAACTAAACGTTTAATCGGGCGAACTTGTGCCCAAAAATAAAGAGGGAAACAAAAGATAACAGTAGAGCGTCGCGGGCGTCGAGGTCGGCGAAAGAGCAGAGTCGAACGCTGGGGCGAAACTGACTCGGCGTGCCAGGCGGAGCCCCTTTTGTACACGCGTGGGCTTCCGGAACATTCGGCGTAGAAGGTTCGGTTCGTAGAACATTCTAACCTCGAATTAGCAAGGCGGCTCTCGAATTTACTAGAACATCACATCACAGCGTCAACAAAAATGTGTAGGCGCGGCCAGGAATCGAACCCTGGCCTTCTGCGTGGAAGACAAGCGCGATAACCGTTATGCCACGGGCGCGCTGCCTGCTTGGTCAGCTGCGCCCGCGGCATTATTCCCCCTTTAAAAAAAGTGCATCGTCCCGATGCAGCACAACACGAAAAGAAACAAAAACAAATCCACAACTAAAGGACAGCAGACTCGCGAGCCACAATTCACCGTTCACAGTTCACAGTTCACAGTTCACTCGTCGACGACGCTGGACAGTGCTATCGTTCGTAATACGGCTTCAGCCGGACGACGTGCACCACCTCGGGTCGCGGCTGACGTCTGGTTGATGGTCGTGTTCCGTCGGGAAGAACTTCGTAGTTCAGATCTCCGAGGCGTCGGATGACCTTGTAAGGCCCAAAGTAGCGCTTCAGCAGTTTCTCGCTGAGACCGCGACGACGAATTGGCGTCCACACCCACACTCTGTCTCCGGGCTGGAAGTGGACGGCGCGGCGACGAAGATTGTACCGACGAGCGTCGACACGCTGTTGATCGTGGATTCGAAGGCGGGCTAGTTGGCGTGCCTCTTCTGCTCTCTGACTGACCGCGTGGGCATCGTCGCATCCGTCCTCCACTGGCTCATGGGGCAGCATCGCGTCCAGCATGGTTGTCACTTTCCTGCCATGCACCAGCTCGAATGGTGTAAACCCGGTTGTTTCTTGAGCTGCGGTGTTGTAGGCGAACGTGATGTAAGGTAATACCTCGTCCCACGTCTTGTGCTCTACGTCGACGTACATAGAGATCATGTCGGCGATCGTCTTGTTGAGCCGCTCCGTTAGCCCGTTGGTCTGCGGATGGTACGCGGTGGTCCGACGATGGCTGGTGTGGCTGAGCCGAAGGATCTCTTGCGTGAGCTGGGCCAAGAACGATGACCCTCGGTCGGTTATCAAGACTTCGGGGGCGCCATGTCGAAGGAGAATAGACTCGACAAAAAACTTGGCGACTTCCACCGCTGTTCCCGACGGAAGGGCTTTCGTCTCCGCGTACCGGGTAAGGTAATCCGTGGCGACGACTATCCAGCGGTTCCCCGACGTCGATGGCGGGAAGGGCCCAAGCAAATCCATTCCAATTTGTTGGAAAGGCGTAGTAGGGGTCGATATCGGTTGCAGGAATCCCGCTGGTCTCGTCGGAGGTTTCTTACGCCGTTGGCACTCGTGACATGACCGTGTGTACAGATGAACAGTCTTCGGGAGTTTTGGCCAGTAGTATTTGTCACGAATCCGCGCGAGCGTCCTGCTGTAGCCGAGGTGTCCAGCCGTCGGGTCGTCGTGGCAGGCTTGAAAGATTTCTTCTCGCAGGCTGGCCGGAACAACCAGCAGCCAGGCAGGGTTACTTGCTCCGAAGTTCTTCTTGAAGAGCACGCCTCGCTGCAGAACGAAGCTTGGTAAGTCTCGGGCCAAGACTCGCGGAACTGAACTTCCTTGACCTTCGAGGTAGTCGATCACGGCGCGAAGTTCCGGGTCGTTTCGTTGAAGTGCTCCCATGTCGGCATCTGTAACTGCGCCGAGAAAACGGTCGTCATCGTCGTCGTCGTCGGTGCTGTCGGAAGGAGATTCGACTGGGGCCCTAGACAAACAGTCGGCGTCGTTATGCTTGCGGCCAGACTTATGAACAATGGTTACGTCGAATTCTTGCAGTCGGAGACTCCAGCGAGCGAGGCGTCCTGACGGGTCCTTCAGGTTGGCGAGCCAACAGAGAGCGTGGTGGTCCGTGACAACGCGGAACGGGATCCCGTACAGGTACGGTCGGAACTTGGTTAACGACCAGATGACAGCGAGACATTCCTTGTCGGTCGTTGAGTAATTTTCTCTGCCTTGGACAGTGCCCGGCTTGCGTAAGCAATCACCCTCTCTGCTCCGTCTTGTCTTTGGACGAGTACTGCGCCGAGTCCGGCGTTGCTGGCGTCCGTGTGAACTTCCGTTTCCGCTGCTGGATCGAAGTGTCCGAGGATAGGGGGTGACTGGAGTCTTTCCTTCAGTTCGTTGAACGCTTGTTCTTGCTCCTCCCCCCACTGGAAGTTCACGTCGTCCTTCGTCAGATGCGTGAGTGGTGCAGAAATCTTGGCGAAATCGCGAACGAAACGCCTGTAGTAAGCGCACAGTCCAAGGAAATCTTCTTACGGCTTTCTTGTCTGATGGCTTCGGAAATGCGGCGACGGCGGATGTCTTTGCCGGGTCAGGGCTTACACCCTCAGCACTCACGACATGGCCCAAGAATTTAAGCTCGCCGTAAGCGAACTGACATTTTGACGGCTTGAGTGTCAGTCCAGCCTTCTGGATAGCCTGTAGTACGGCTCGCAGACGTCTCAGGTGCTCGTCGAAGTCTCTTGCGAATACCACGACGTCATCGAGGTAGACGAGACAGCTTTGCCATTTCAAGCCTGAGAGGACGGTATCCATTACGCGCTGGAAGGTCGCCGGTGCTGTGCACAGTCCAAACGGCATCACTTTAAATTCGTACAGTCCGTCCGGCGTGACGAAGGCAGTCTTCTCACGATCCCGTTCGTCGACCTCGATCTGCCAGTACCCACTCTTCAGGTCCATCGACGAAAAGTATCGGGCGTGGCGCAGCCGGTCCAGAGTGTCGTCGATGCGGGGCAACGGGTAGACGTCCTTTTTTGTTACGGCGTTCAGTCGACGATAGTCCACGCAGAACCGAAGAGTCCCGTCCTTCTTTTTCACCAGGACTACCGGTGAAGCCCACGGACTGTTTGAGGGCTGGATGATGTCGTCGTCGAGCATTTCTTCAACTTGCTTCTGGATGACTTCTCTCTCTTTCACCGAAACACGGTACGGCGATCGATGAACGGGAAGTGCGTCGTCATCAGTAACAATTCGATGTTTCGCGACCGTCGTTTGGCGTACCTTTGACGACGTGGAGAAGCACTCACTGAACTCGGCTAGAAGGTCACTGAGTTGTCGCCGTTGTGGGGTAGGCAGGGTTGGATCGATGTCGAACTGCGAAGACGACGTTGTCTCGTGTGGCCACGAAGAGAGGTCTTCTGATACTCCGGCGATAGCGGCTGAGTCGGGGAGTTCCTCGGCGTGACCCACGGCGGTGCCTTTCGTAAGGTGCTGAGCCTCCTGTCGGAAGTTCGTTACGAGTGCAACAGTGCGTCCGTCTTGGAGCTCCGCGATGCCTCTTGCGACGCCGATCCCTCTTCCTAGGAGCAGTTGGACGCTACCCTCCAGCAAAGCTTCTCCGCAGACGCCTTTTTCGGTCGCGACAGGCACAAGTACACTCGAGCGTGGTGGCAAGTTCACGTGGTCGGAGAGTACACGCACTGTAGCTGACGTGGCTGCCAAAGTTGTGTGATCCTCGGGCATTACAACAGGTTTCCGCAGCCTCAATTCGTTGGCTTCAAGGTCGATGACGGCGCTGTACTCGCACAAGAAGTCCATTCCGAGTATAACGTCCCTCGCACAGTCCGGTAGAACGACGAACTTTACCGGACACGTCTCGCCGTGAATCTCGACGCGAGCAGTGCATCTTCCGACTGGCGTGATGAGATGTCCCCCGGCGGTCCGTATCTGTGGGCCATCCCACGGCGTCGTCACTTTCCGAAGGCGTTGGGAGAGCCTCCCACTCAGGACGGAGTAGTCTGCTCCGGTGTCGACGAGAGCCGACGCGTCGTGACCGTCGATAACGATGTTTAGGTTATTCTTCACCGTCGCAGGGGCGTCGTTTCCGTCTCTGGTGGCGTTTGAGTGGGGGCCCTCCGACGTTCGTGGAGGATCTTGTCGTCGGTCGTCTTCGGCAACTCCACCTCCAGGGGTTGCCGCGTCTAGTTTCCCCGGCGAGGAGTGAGGGGTGACAGGCTTTCACGTCGGGGTCGGTGCATCGGTGAAGCTGGACGTCGTGGCGATGGCGACCGGGACACTCGGCGGTACGCAGGCTCGGGGGACTGAGGTCGTCGCAGGTACTCGTCGATCTCCCGAGGGCGTTCACCATAACGGGGGCGTGGATCGTTCGGGTGGAACCCGCGCAGCCCGAGTCGTCGGTAGGGGCATCGGCGGTATGTGTGGTCTGCCTCCCCGCAGTGGAAGCACAGAGGGCGTCGGTCGGGCGTTCGCCACACGTCGGTCTTTCTTGGTGCAGCTTGTTCTGGGCGGACGTGCGCCCGATCTTCCTGGCGTCGGGAATACTGCGGCGCTGGAGGTTCACGTCGGGGAGTCAGCACGTACGGACGCGGGGTTGGTGGTGCTCGTCGGACCACTGCGGCGTAGCTTACAGCGGGCTCCTCCGGTGCTGCTACAGTGGCAGGAGCCTCTGGTTGGATTGCCCGCTGAACTTCTTCGCGGACAGCTTCGGCTATTGACAGCGAAGCAGGTTGGTTGGCAGCAGGCAGGAGCTTCCTGAGCTCTTCTCGGACGACGTCGCGAATTATTTCGCGAATTTCAGTCAGGCTGGAGCCGTGGTTGAATCCCGATGGCAAGGGGGCAGCTACGCCGGGATGCCGCTGGTAGTGGGTTGCCCTTGCAAGTACGGCACGCTCCATGTTCGTCGCCTCGGTGACGAATTCTTGAACGGTCGTCGGTGGGTTGCGTACGAGTCCACCGAAGATGTCGTCCTTCACGCCGCGCATCAGAATGCGCAGCTTCTTTTCCTCGGTGGCCTGAGGGTCGGCGCGGGAGCTTAGGCGCAGGACGTCTTCTACGAAACTAGTGACGCTCTCATTGGGGCCCTGGGTCCTGGACTGCAGCAAATCTTCGGCCCTCTCTCTTCGATGTTGATTGGCGAACGTTCGCGTCAGCTCGTTCTTGCAAAGCTCCCATGAAGTCAAAGAAGCTTCGTGGTTTTCGAACCAGTGCCTTGCAGTTCCCTCGAGCGAGAAATAGAGGTTCTGCAGGCGCTGTTCGTCACTCCACCCGTTGTGGCGAGCCACGCGCTCGTACTGGTTGATCCAGTCTTCGACGTCCTCGTAGGTCTCGCCGAGGAAAGGAGTAGGCGTCCGCGGAGCGACGGGCAGGACGACGACGGGCGGGGTGGTCATCGTCGGGAGCTTCTTCTTCGGCTTCTGCAGCAAGGGTCCGGATGTCGGGAGTTGGACTTCGGTACGGCGGCTTGCTTGGGCGTCGGCGTCTTCTGCGTAGGGTACCCTTCCGGGCCTGAGCACCTCACTTGGCGGGGATGTCTTCGGAGGGGTACGGTCCACGGGCATAGAATGCGGTACCCCGCACCTCCACCAAAATGTCACGAATGACAAGTGATGAGGCGGTGAATAACTGAGTAAACTAAACGTTTAATCGGGCGAACTTGTGCCCAAAAATAAAGAGGGAAACAAAAGATAACAGTAGAGCGTCGCGGGCGTCGAGGTCGGCGAAAGAGCAGAGTCGAACGCTGGGGCGAAACTGACTCGGCGTGCCAGGCCCCTTTTGTACTATCGCGGACAATATGAGCTGAAACAGCGCTCCGGCCTCTTCACGGTACCACCTGCGCCGCCTGTCGCATCGCTCCGCAAACACGGTGCACCCAGAGGCCGAGATAAATTCTTCATTTGCGCTCACTGCGCCGCTGCAGTCTTCCGGCCGTCTGCTAG
The DNA here is from genome assembly GCA_037355805.1 of Ixodes ricinus. Lineage (NCBI taxonomy): Eukaryota > Metazoa > Arthropoda > Arachnida > Ixodida > Ixodidae > Ixodes > Ixodes ricinus. Next base: position 31,777 of record JAZHYW010008054.1, on the reverse strand, counting down.
CGAAAATATTGGCCGACGGAACCACCATCACGGTGCGTGTGCCGTGTAGCCCAATGTTCACGTTTTTCAGCTAACATGCATTTCAGTGCATCTCAAGAAAGCGCCGAAGTGGAAAATGCGTTGTCACGCTCGTATCTCGTCGAGGAGCGCTGCCTGGCGAAGCTGCCTTGGCCCCCAAAAGGAGCCGATCTGAATATCATCGAACACGTTTCAAGGCGCATCAAAGTAGCCATGTCACGGCGTGCCCTCCACCGCGCCACTGCACACAAATTGTGGAAAGCAATGAGAGGTGAATGGGAGTGGCTTCGGGCTGAGCCAGATTTTGTGGCCGCGGTCTATAATTTCTTTCCATATGAAATGAGAGCCATGGCCGCGGGTCAGGGGAGAATGACGTGGTATTCGTTTGTAAGTTTTACTGCGCCTCAGGACCCCCTGAACCGGACTTCTGCCGACTGGAACAAAGCTTGATGCTATGGTTGCGATACACTGTTTGGCGCCGTTAACCAGCGCATACTTTTGTGTGCTCCCTCCTTGATACCGATCTTCTTGTATAGTGCAGTTGAACTTCCACGCCGACTATTAATCTTTTGTGTCTGACATTGTGCTTTGCGAATATTTTTTGATCAAGTTTCAAGCTCCTTCTCCTGACAAATATATGACTGCTTGTCCCACTTTATTCAGACTATAAATTTGTAAATAAAACACTGGTGTCTTGTTAGCAACTTGTTTTGTTTGAAACAAACACGTGGGCCCACTAATAAAGAAATTATATTTTTGAACCTTTTCATACTAATGAAGGTTACAAAACCTTCTCAGTAACATGTATGGTTACCGTTTTTTTAAATAGCCGTGATCAAGGAAAAAGGAAAAAAAAGTAAATTTCTTGGAGCCGGACTAAATCCGGTATACAGATTTTGGTCTATATTTTATGATCTCCTACTTTGTGCATGCACTTAATCAAACAAAAATAACTTGCAACGTATTTTGATGTGATTTTCAAAAACGATTATGCAGCTGCAATTTAAGATAGTGAAATACTTTTTCTTCACCAGTCAGCGTTTTGTATATGTCATTCTACGCGATAGAGTAAAGTAAATCAATTCCAAAAGAGGGATGGCAAGTTGACCACCCCCACATGGGTGGTCAACCACTTAACTGCTCATGATGAGGTATCTTGTTATGCGGACTTTTGGCCGCCACGGCGAATGACGAGATAACCCGTTTCTACACTTACTAACAGGTAAAGAGCAACTCTGAGAAGTTTTTTCAAGGAAACCTCAAGCCGCCGAATATGGATCCGTGTACTCGAATTCAACATATGCAGTATTTTATTACAGGAAATTCCAAATGTACAGGACATGATGTAACTGTAGAGAAGTAGAGCACATGATGTTCTAAATTTCTCAGGGTCCCATAGTCATGTTACCTTGATTCACAAACAAAACTTTGGGATTGGCGTTTTACATATTGAACTCCAGGCACAAAATCAGACTACTTTCAGTAGCATTGCTCTATGAGTGCAGCAGCTGTGAAGAACCTGTGCTGCTCAGAATGCATGCCGTAGATTCTCCAGGCCCTGAAGGAGCAAGTTGTTGCCCGATGGGTCCCAAATATTCCCGGGGACCTTTTGGCCATCTCTAGAGGCCTGCGAGGCTTGTGGAAAATATCTAGGGAGCTGTGGGGCCTCCCTGGGGCTTGCAAGAATCGTTGGGCCTCTTTGAAGACCAGTGGGGCCTGCTGTAAAACGGTGTGGCCTCCCAGATGGCTTTGGAGGCTTGCAGGGTCTGCATGAAAGGCCAAATTAATATTTTGATAACTACAACAATGCATTGTTAACTCGAAATCATAAATACCGTGAACAAATTCGAGATAAGCGAAATTTCGAGATACGCAAAGTACCGAAATTTTCACATCTGATCGGGCGATGGTGTTAAATAAAACTTCTAACAATCGCTGTAACAGCACAGGTGCTATTAAAGAAAGGAAAATTAGAAACTGTTTCCGCTGCGCAATGTTCACGGTCAATCGAGTCACGCGCCAAGGTCAGAGAATTCACAACCGATGACCGAATTGAACACTTGACTCCCGCTCGTATGACGTCCCGAGACGATCAAAACACCCGCGATAAAAAATGGCCGACAAGCAACAGAGAGCAGCCACACTCTCGAAACGAACGATACACCTCCCACACCTCTGCAAAACACGAGACTGAGGAGACCACGACCAGACATAAAAGGGAAGCGAAACGGAGAGACCCAGAAGCAAAGAGAAAAAGAAAGACAGAGCGGAATGAAACGCTCGAGAGAGAGGGGGCACCAAACGCCAGGCATTCCGGCTTGCCATTGGCTTGTTCAAGTGGGGTAGTGAAAAAAAAATAAGGCAGCAAACGTTTTTTAGGTGCAGGTCTCTTCGCGTCTGCGTGCACCGCACACGCGGTTAATATATTTTTTTCTTGGATTGCTTTGTTTTTGTTTTTTTTGACGCGCACATTGTTTTAGGTTTTTTGTTGTTTATTGTAGTTTTTTTGCGATTTTCGCTGACAAGATTTTGAGATATCCGAAGTCCGTCTTGAATACATTGAAAAAAACAAGTAGAAAATGCATTCTGCCTACGGAAGCTCATTTCATGTCAAGAAAAGTTTACGAGTTAACCACTAATTCAAGATAACCGTGTTTGAGTTTATGAAGTATTGCTGAATGTGAAGGCCAGTGGCAGTTAGCTACCCGCCAACTAAGGTTCGGCTCAACTGGACTGACCCAATGTAACACAGAACTTTTTATCCAAGTTAAAATTGCCTGGTATCCCATGATTATTTTAAATTAAAAAAAACATTCATGTTAACAGGCTATTTATTAATATTTAGTTTTTATTACAAGATATATAACTTCTTTGCCGTTTTTACAATATTAAAAATAACATTAAAATGTATGAAATGTATAAAGTCGAGAAAAAACCCTGACATTAGAAATTGCATTGCCATCAACACAATCAATGGCAGCCTGTCGAAAGCCTGTGCGATATCTGCAAACACGGCCAGCTGCAATGGTTTTAACTGCAGCTCGCGCCCCTAAGCATATTCCTTCCCACAATATTTCGTGTCGCAGTTCCTTATTGGTGCAGTAGTGCAGTAGGCACTTCGTCAAACATAACTGCCGATAAAGGAGATGCCATTATGTTTAACTTGACTGTCAAACCTAGAAACACTGAATAAGACATGTTTAGAGTATCTGCACTCCATTTACCGATTTTCTTGTAGACACCGTCATTTCGATACTTAGTGTAGAGTAGGTGGAGTTGGCGATCATTAGGATTGGGTAATATGATTTTCTGAGGTTTACACACAGTGTCAGGAAGAGCAGACAATATCATGTTACTGTTTCATGAACAGTGTAAATAGATGTAAGAACATTTCTTTCAATTTCACATAAAGCTTCAGATAAGAGGCAACAATAATCTTAAAAGGCAAGCCCGGTCGAAAGAAACACGAAATAGTGGCACAAAATGTGATCTTAGCCAAGCTATTACGTCAAAGTGAAGCCGCATACTCAACTAAAACCTCCTTTTAAGATGCGACCAGCTGCCCTTGAACAGGCGGCAAGCGGGTTTGCTTTTAGTCAGAGAACAATGACGCAACACCATTGCGACATCCCTTTCGCTGCGGAGCTTCAGTCAAGTCCACACGTCATACAACGTACCGCAGCACCACGGTGGCTTCACGTCGCGGCTGTATGCTGATAATCAGTGGTGCCATCTCTCTTGCAGATAGTTTTGCTTTTAACGTATAAGCCCGATACCAAATTTTGAGCCGTCATAGCTACAGTAATACCTCGTTAACTCGAAGTCAGAAAAACTGTGAAAAAATTCGAGATAACCAAAATTTCGATATAAGCAAAGTACCGGAATTCGTTTACCTCTGATCGCGCGATGTTCTAAATAAAAATTCTAACAATCGCGGCAACATCAACTTCTCTGACGAGAGCAACTTGGCTCTCAAGCGTCAGTGATTTGCACTGTTTAGGCTCCGCCATCTTCACGGTCAATCGAGTCACGCGCCAACAACATCAGAGAATTCACAACTGATGACCGAATTGAACACTTCGCCCTTGCTCGTGTTGCGCCGCAAGACGATAGAAACACCCGTAAAAAAATGACGGACAAGCAACAAAGAGCAGCAACACTCGAAACGAACGAGACACCTCTGAAAAACACGAGACTCACGACGACCGACGACCGAACCAGGAAGGGAAACGGAAAAACCAAGGAGCAAAGAGAAGACGAAAGACAGAGCGGAAACAAACACTCAAGAGAAAGGGGGCACCGAACGCCAGGCATCCCGGCTTGCGAGCGATTAGCTTGTCCAAATGAAAATCGTAAAAACAAAACAAACAACAAGAAATTAAGAAAAAAGAAAACAACGTTTTTGAGTCTCACATCTCTCCGCGTCTCCGTACACCGTACCCGCGGTTATTTTTTTAATTGTTTTCTTACGCTTTTGCGTTTTTTTTTCTCATGCGCGTTTTTCTGTTTCTTTTTTTGTTTTTTTGCGCGGCGCGCACATTTTTTTTTCGGCAGTTTTTGTTATTAATTGTGTTTTTTCTTGCGATTTTCGCTGACGAGTATTCGAGATATCCGAAGTCCGTTATGAAAACCTTTCGAGATAAGCAAGGACAAAATGCATTGTGCATATGGGAGCTCATTCCGTGACAAGGAAATTTTTCGACTTAACCACTATTTTGAGATAGCCGTGTTCGAGTTTACGAGGTATTACTGTATTAAACTACACGCAATATCGAAAAATAAAGATTGTCATTCAGGGACATAGCCTGAGCTAAAAACAATCGTAACCCCATGTTTCAAAAAATTGACCGGAGTTGCTTTTGGTGCACCAAGATGGCTCGAGTGATACCCTGAAGCATAGATTATTTAGTGACATGCCCAAACTGCGCTCACTAAGCTCAGTTATGTCAACTATGGCTAGGGGATAACTGCAGTTTCATCCACCGTGTAACTGTGCAAAATACATTTTACCGATCCCACGCCATCTAGCGTCGTCGATTTCAAACTATGCGCAGCCGCTGCTGATGGCCCTGTGCGCTGCCCCCGGCAGGGTCGCCCCTGCCATTATGTGATATATGGTCGCAAAGGCCAGTACTCTGTAGTGCCCACATAGCGCCTTTCAGAAGCGTTTTTACAGTTGTGCGGCACTGTGCAGGCAGAAAGGTGTGAAGGATATCCTCCCTAACAGGAATAGATCGTCTGCTAAAGACGCCGGCTCTCGGCGCCATAAGCTCGTTCGTTGGCGGCAGTTGGCGTCGCGACCGCTTGCGCCATCTCTTGTTTCCCGTGAAAGCAGCGCCGTATTGTTTGAAGACCGGTGGCTTCGTTGCGTTTCCATAGAAGCTAAGCCTTTTCTTTCTTCACCTTTTCTTCGAGTAAGTTCGCTCTTTGCAAATTTTACAAAAAAAAACAAAACAAATGCATCATCTCTGGGCAACGCTCCACAAAATCGTAGCACGATAGGCTAAGAAACCGAATTTTGCTCTCGATTAAAAGAGCTTGTCCGCTGCTTTGGACACCCAGTAGTGCCTGTCAGTACATGTCCGGGCAGTCAGCGGCATCCTCCACCATGATACGCGCATATATGCAGTCTGAAGACAACCGCCAACCACATGGTGCGGGGTCCTATCTATATCTAGCGTGACGTCAAATGCAAGTGATGCATAGCTAGCATACCTTGGTGGCCATACATGCCTTCCACGTGACGTAACGCTAGGGAAGGATGGGGCCCCGCGCCATGCCGGTGGTTGGCTTCACACCGAGCATATGCATGTACCGAGGTGTAGGATGCTGCTAACTGCCAAGACATGCGCTGACATGCACTATTTTCCACAAGGGTACCTAGTATTTTTCATGTGATCTTGGAAAAACGTGCCTAGCTTACAATAGACGCAAAGCTTTTCGGCATCGGTACGATTCCACTACGCGAACAAAGTTTCGATACGCTCCCGACGATTCTTTTTATGCAAAGGGTCGTTGTGTCGGCGAACGAAAGCCTTATTGCGCGCCCCAAAACTTGAAGAGTGGCTCTACGAGCTGCTTGTAGTAAAAATGTTACGATTTTGTGAAGTACTGGTAAAAAAGCAGTGTTACCGTCATAATTTAAACCATAAAGCAAAGAGAAATAAAATCACAAACAAGGTGACTCTCCTTGTCTCAGTGTTTAGATTATGATGTTTCCTAGCCAGCTCGCCTGCAAACTTTCGCTCCTTGCAAAGGTTGCTGTGTCGCGGACGGCAAAAGCCAATGTCCTGGCGGCAGTGTCTAGGCAAGTGTGCACACAGTCCGCGCCGATGGATCATCGTCTGGCCGGGCTCCCCACACAGCACTCTCACCGTTACTCGGCAGGGAGCCCCAAACGTGCGGTCTAAGCATGGAAACGAAACGATGATACGAAAGACTACACCACGATCGGGCAAAGCCGATGCAAAGGCATACACAAACTAAATCAACGGCAGAAAAGCGCCGTCGCTCGCCGCTTTCAAATGCGTTCTTCAAATCAGTAACACGCGGCCGCATTCCTTCCCTGACACTCATACTTTCTCTAATTTGACGGGTGTTCTGCCACGGGGCATGCCGAAGAAACGATTGTGGGGAAACGTAGCAATTGCTGCAACCGAGCGTGGAGCAGTGTACCATGGCACTCGCTCCGGGTGGCCTCAGACTAAACCACGAAAATGGTGGTAACCGGCGTTCGACATGATGAGGTGACGTCAAGGAATGTACAGATATGCTCCCACATGTTTCCAACACATGCACTGCACACCACCGAAATTCTCGTCTTTTGAAGACAATAGGGATATGTTTGCAGAGGCACTCCGTGGGAAGGTAAAGCACCAATATTGCATCCAGTGAATACAGTGATAGTATTTATGGCTCCTAATTTAAGGTGCTGCTCTATGTGCCGGTGCGCAGGGAGAGGCATTCTACTCACACATGGGTGAACGCACGCATTTCCGGAGGGAGGGATCAGCTCATGATAGGTTTAAGAAGCCCCCCCCCCCCCCCCGTTTCTCCGCCCTAAATTTTTGTTACACAAGCAGAATTCAAGGAAGAGGAGGGGGATCAGGCGATCCGGACCTTTTCCCTGTGAATCAGCCTGAGCAGCACTCGAATAGTGTCCGGGCCACCAACAGAATGGCGCTATGTTACCGGAAAAAACGGCAAACACACCCACGTGATTACACGCTTCGACACAAATACGCGCGCATAACTGCACACAGACACGTGCCTACTCTAACAATTGGGTGAGAGCCCTAGAGAGCTTCGTTATGTTGTCTCTGCCACGTGGAATTATTCCTGTAAATTGAAGGGAAAGCGTCTTCAAAAGGGCGGGTCCAGGCATGGAGCACGATTCCCTGTGGCGTATAGGGTTCGTGATGAAGGCGAATGTACCCTAGGAGTCCGCTTCTACCTTCGCTTAACTTGTCAAACGACGAATTTCCGCTTTGCTAGTTGGAACGTAAAAAACGCCACCTGCACCTGCTTGTACTAGCCATCAACGAACTCTATACATGGTTTGCACGTGACGTCAAGCTAAGGAAGGACAGGGTCCTGCGCCATGCTGGTGGTGGATATCATACCTCGCAGATGCGGTTACCAAGGCGTAGGATGCCGCTAATTTCCCGGACATGCGCTGACATGCACCATATTTTCATCAAAGGTTCCTTGTTTTGTTAGATGTGAACTTGGAAAAATGAGCCGAGCTTACGATGGTGATGTTGAGTCAGTACGTGCGGAATTTTTCAGCATTAGTGCGATTGCGCTACGAGTAGAAAATGTCGCAGTGCCGCTAAGCTTTGACGCAAAAAACTGTTGTGTCGCCAAAAAACTTAATTGCGCGCCGCAAAATTTGACGAGTGGCTCTAGGAGTCGCTTGTATAAAAATTGCTACGATTTTGCGAAGTACTGGTCAAGAACGCAAGGTTATTGTCATCACCCCTTACACAAGGATAAATAAAAAAATCCAGCAAGACAACTCACATTGTCGCAGGGCTTATATTATGATGTTTCCTAACCGGCTGGCCTACAGACTTTCGCTCCTGGCAAGGGTTATCGCATTGCGAAATGCACAAAGCGATGCCCCGGCGGCGGCGTCTGGGCGAGCTTGTGCACGGGGCCGCATCTGACCGACGGCCGTCTGGCCGGGCACGCGGCGCGACACTCGCCGTACTCGCGCGGCAGCCCCGAAAGTGCGCTCGAACATGGCACGAAGCGTGGAAGCTGCGCTATGTAACGGAAGGCAAAGGGCATTCCCACCACGAACGGGCAAAAGCCTATGCATAGGCGTGGGCGAACGTAAGCAACGGTGGAAATGTGCGGTCGCTCGCCGCTAGGAAATGCGTCCCGCAAACTCGGTAATCCGCGGCCGCATCCATTTCCTGCTGCTCGTACTTTGTCTAACCTGACGGCTACTCTGTCTCAAGGGGCATGGACGACACAATCCTCGGGACACGTAGTAATTGCTACAGCCGAGCGCGGCGGAGCTCACCAATTTACCATTGCTCTCGCTGCGAAGGGCCGTCTAGTAAACCACCAGCATGGTGCTTACCGCCGTACGACGTGCTCATAAGACGTAGGTGCGAGGCATGTATACGTGGCGCACCAGCGCTGAGAAGAGGCATTTTAACACCCAGAATGACTATCAAAGCTTAACTGATATGGCGATCAACGTGGCTTCAAACGTACCCTTGTCCCGCCAGCGGACTTGCACCTTTTTCCCCTTTAGTGGGGTATTCACCGTACGAGCTACTGATCAAGATCATTTTGAGCAAAACATACTAGCTTTCTTTTGTGGAACGATACGAGCCCGTGTTCCACCATCGCTCAAGAAAAAAAGGCCGAGATCATGACCACCACCCACATTACACAACACATATCAGAAGCAAATGGCGGCTGGCCGAGCGGGTTGGGTTGACTAACGCCTATCAGACATTTCTACTTCTGTATTAAAGAAAATGTGGACGCGCTTGGAGCACCATTGTTGTTTATTTTCACAGGTAACGTGATGAAACAAAAAAAAATATAAATTTTACGAACGTGATAGCTATAAATATTTTCCAAACTGAATCTCAGGCCCAAACTGTGTATCAGATTCAGGCAACGGTTTCAGGCAAAGTCGGTTTCCAGTAACGTTGGTTTTGGTTTCCACATGCTGTATGTGTCTGTGTGTGTGTGTGCGTGTGTGTGTGTGTATGTGTGTGCGCATGCGTGCTTGCGTGTGCGTATTTGTGTGAGAGATAGTGGGTTATTTTGTCTCTCAGCTGTAGATGAGCAATTTAGCCAGTGCAGTACAAAAGCTAGCCTGGGGTCTTTAACGTACACTACGCAGTAGTGATACACAATTTTGAGATAAAAAAAGCAATGGGGGGGGGGGGACGGAGGGAGGGTTTGAACCCAGGATCCTTTGGTTCTGCAGCGCGAGTTTTTACTCAGCGTTTTCCGAGCGGGTATGCGGTAGCCCACTCGGTCCACGTAAACGAACTACGCTAAGCAGAAACCAGGAACTCCGAAAATGCAACGCAAGAGATGTCAATAAAAAGCAAACGTATGAGTACATAGCGGCTATCGCGGAGATAATACTGGTTAATTTGAGCGATAACTTTCCTTTGTGATAAAAGTGGGAGAAAACATTTGCGGAAACAAATCAGTGAGTAATGTATTGAATCGCACCGTGTTTTGTGTACGTATGCAAATGAGCACAAACAAAACGGAAGTCTTCGTCGGCGGCGCTCTGGGCATTTAATTTTGATTTTTGGACCCAGTCATTTTTTTCTCGATCAGTTCGTTTTTGTGAGTGGACGCGACTAGCGATCCATTCTGCGGAAGTGGTTCTAAGTTCCGTTGTAACGTGCGGCGCGAGTGGCAGCGAAATTGATTGAAAGATCGTATTGGTAAGCATAACAAAGAAACGGCGGAGATATCATTTTTGGCACGCGCTAGGCTGCTATTAACGACAAAATGGTGTACATACTGACGACCCAACTGAAAGTCTTCTAGATAAGTCGTTGAAGAGTCATCTGATGAGTTTGTCTTTATGTCCTATTCGGGAAAATTAAAAGAATGAAAGACGTTTACAAATCTGTTTAATGCGAGGTTAGAGCAGAGCTCTTGAGGCGGAGGGGAGGGCAGCACCCTTGCTCCACTTCCCTCTTCCCGCATTCCTCTGCTCCTTCCCCTTCTTCCGTCATCCTCCTCTTTCCATCCAACCCCTTTCCCGATTTCCTACCGGAGAAACAAAATTAGTGTCTCCGCTAGATTAAGCAGGACAATTTGACGTCACCTGATATAAACACGAATTCGATTTCCGCTAAATTTAGCGGGGCTGTTACACAGGCGGCAACGGCGACGCTGACACCGCTTAACACGGAAACGGGCGCCTAAGAGCTGCGATCGAAAAATCAATGTTGATTAGCTCGCTTTTCTATCTTATGCACTTCGACATATTGTCACACGTCAAACATACAAGCGAATTTCATTTCACTTATCTGAAAATGCTTAACTTTAAGGATATTCATAATAGTTAACCAGTTGCAGAACATATGAGGCTCATGAAATGTGGATAAATCAACTAGCGCATTCGCGAGTACATGACTTTTCGCTTGCACGACCCACGCCTCTTTGCACCAAATGGGGCACATATATTATCATCGGGGGATTTATCTTTATCCATATATGTAGTGAAAGGTCTATATATGGCAGTATGTGACCTTTTATACAGCAATATACAGCCGTATGTGCACGCGTATACGGTGATATAAAACCATATGTACGCCCTTATATGGCTGGCAGTATTTGCCGACTTATATAGCGATATCTGGCCGTATATTCTGACATATATGGCGGTATATGGCCATATTTAAGTCGTTATATTATCGTATGTGGCCATATATAAAATACATCAAGGCCATGTACAACATTTTCGCACCGGGAGCTAAACATGCGCGTTTGTGTTATGCGATCATCCTTCCCCTCTTCCCACCTGCGAATAAGAGTGAAAAACCGTCTTATTTTCAACCTCAAAACATACTTCCTCCTTGGTCTCAAGACTAAGCTTTCTTTCGCGACTTGAGATACTTTTTTTTTTGCGCCCTTTTTGTGGTTGCGAAGAGGATGAGATGAGCGCACTTACACCGCGGCGTAGCCAAGGTTTGGTCGCCCCCTCGAGACTTTGGCGGCGTTGCCAAGGTTGGTTGCCCCCCAGCAAAAGTTGCCCCTGCTCCTATCACGTAGTCGATTTCGAGTCTTCTGGTTTGCTCTCGTGCGCCCTTTCCTCCCGCCATCACATTTTTACTTACGTCAGATCGTCATTGCGTCTCTTTCGAGCTGTATCAAGAATTCCTTCTATAGTAGAAACACATATATGCAGTCTCCTATCACGTAGTCGATTTCGAGTCTTCTGGTTTGCTCTCGTGCGCCCTTTCCTCCCGCCATCACATTTTTTACTTACGTCAGATCGTCATTGCGTCTCTTTCGAGCTGTATCAAGAATTCCTTCTATAGTAGAAACACATATATGCAGTCTCCTATCACGTAGTCGATTTCGAGTCTTCTGGTTTGCTCTCGTGCGCCCTTTCCTCCCGCCATCACATTTTTACTTACGTCAGATCGTCATTGCGTCTCTTTCGAGCTGTATCAAGAATTCCTTCTATAGTAGAAACACATATATGCAGTCTCCTATCACGTAGTCGATTTCGAGTCTTCTGGTTTGCTCTCGTGCGCCCTTTCCTCCCGCCATCACATTTTTACTTACGTCAGATCGTCATTGCGTCTCTTTCGAGCTGTATCAAGAATTCCTTCTATAGTAGAAACACATATATGCAGTCTCCTATCACGTAGTCGATTTCGAGTCTTCTGGTTTGCTCTCGTGCGCCCTTTCCTCCCGCCATCACATTTTTACTTACGTCAGATCGTCATTGCGTCTCTTTCGAGCTGTATCAAGAATTCCTTCTATAGTAGAAACACATATATGCAGTCTCCTATCACGTAGTCGATTTCGAGTCTTCTGGTTTGCTCTCGTGCGCCCTTTCCTCCCGCCATCACATTTTTACTTACGTCAGATCGTCATTGCGTCTCTTTCGAGCTGTATCAAGCACCCTTCATAGTAGAAACACATATATGCAGTCTCCTATCACGTAGTCGATTTCGAGTCTTCTGTTTAGCTCTCGTGCGCCCTTTCCTCCCGCCATCACATTTTTACTTCACGTCAGATCGTCATTGCGTCTCTTTCGAGCTGTATCAAGAATTCCTTCATAGTAGAAACACATATATGCAGTCCCCTATCACGTAGTCGATTTCGAGTCTTCTGGTTTGCTCTCGTGCGCCCTTTCCTCCCGCCATCACATTTTTACTTACGTCAGATCGTCATTGCGTCTCTTTCGAGCTGTATCAAGAATTCCTTCTATAGTAGAAACACATATATGCAGTCTCCTATCACGTAGTCGATTTCGAGTCTCTGGCTTTGCTCTCGTGCGCCCTTTCCTCCCGCCATCACATTTTTTACTTACGTCAGATCGTCATTGCGTCTCTTTCGAGCTGTATCAAGAATTCCTTCTATAGTAGAAACACATATATGCAGTCTCCTATCACGTAGTCTATTTCGAGTCTTCTGGTTTGCTCCGTGCGCCCTTTCCTCCCGCCATCACATTTTTACTTACGTCAGATCGTCATTGCGTCTCTTTCGAGCTGTATCAAGAATTCCTTCTATAGTAGAAACACGTATATGCAGTCTCCTATCACGTAGTCGATTTCGAGTCTTCTGGCTTGCTCTCGTGCGCCCTTTCCTCCCGCCATCACATTTTTTACTTACGTCAGATCGCTCATTGCGTCTCTTTCGAGCTGTATCAAGAATTCCTTCTATAGTAGAAACACGCATATGCAGTCTCCTATCACGTAGTCGATTTCGAGTCTTCTGGTTTGCTCTCGTGCGCCCTTTCCTCCCGCCATCACATTTTTACTTACGTCAGATCGTCATTGCGTCTCTTTCGAGCTGTATCAAGAATTCCTTCTATGTAGAAACACGTATATGCAGTCTCCTATCACGTAGTCGATTTCGAGTCTTCTGGCTTGCTCTCGTGCGCCCTTTCCTCCCGCCATCACATTTTTACTTACGTCAGATCGTCATTGCGTCTCTTTCGAGCTGTATCAAGAATTCCTTCTATAGTAGAAACACGTATATGCAGTCTCCTATCACGTAGTCGATTTCGAGTCTTCTGGTTTGCTCTCGTGCGCCTCTTCCTCCCGCCATCACATTTTTACTTACGTCAGATCGTCATTGCGTCTCTTTCGAGCTGTATCAAGAATTCCTTCTATAGTAGAAACACATATATGCAGTCTCCTATCACGTAGTCGATTTCGAGTCTTCTGGTTTGCTCTCGTGCGCCCTTTCCTCCCGCCATCACATTTTTACTTACGTCAGATCGTCATTGCGTCTCTTTCGAGCTGTATCAAGAATTCCTTCTATAGTAGAAACACATATATGCAGTCTCCTATCACGTAGTCGATTTCGAGTCTTCTGGTTTGCTCTCGTGCGCCCTTTCCTCCCGCCATCACATTTTTACTTACGTCAGATCGTCATTGCGTCTCTTTCGAGCTGTATCAAGAATTCCTTCTATAGTAGAAACACATATATGCAGTCTCCTATCACGTAGTCGATTTCGAGTCTTCTGGTTTGCTCTCGTGCGCCCTTTCCTCCCGCCATCACATTTTTACTTACGTCAGATCGTCATTGCGTCTCTTTCGAGCTGTATCAAGAATTCCTTCTATAGTAGAAACACATATATGCAGTCTCCTATCACGTAGTCGATTTCGAGTCTTCTGGTTTGCTCTCGTGCGCCCTTCTTCCCGCCATCACATCTTTTACTTACGTCAGATCGTCATTGCGTCTCTTTCGAGCTGTATCAAGAATTCCTTCTATAGTAGAAACACATATATGCAGTCTCCTATCACGTAGTCGATTTGAGTCTTCTGGTTTGCTCTCGTGCGCCCTTTCCTCCCGCCATCACATTTTTACTTACGTCAGATCGTCATTGCGTCTCTTTCGAGCTGTATCAAGAATTCCTTCTATAGTAGAAACACATATATGCAGTCTCCTATCACGTAGTCGATTTCGAGTCTTCTGGTTTGCTCTCGTGCGCCCTTTCCTCCCGCCATCACATTTTTACTTACGTCAGATCGTCATTGCGTCTCTTTCGAGCTGTATCAAGAATTCCTTCTATAGTAGAAACACATATATGCAGTCTCCTATCACGTAGTCGATTTCGAGTCTTCTGGTTTGCTCTCGTGCGCCCTTTCCTCCCGCCATCACATTTTTACTTACGTCAGATCGTCATTGCGTCTCTTTCGAGCTGTATCAAGAATTCCTTCATAGTAGAAACACGTATATGCAGTCTCCTATCACGTAGTCGATTTCGAGTCTTCTGGTTTGCTCTCGTGCGCCCTTTCCTCCCGCCATCACATTTTTACTTACGTCAGATCGTCATTGCGTCTCTTTCGAGCTGTATCAAGAATTCCTTCTATAGTAGAAACACATATATGCAGTCTCCTATCACGTAGTCGATTTCGAGTCTTCTAGTTTGCTCTCGTGCGCCCTTTCCTCCCGCCATCACATTTTTACTTACGTCAGATCGTCATTGCGTCTCTTTCGAGCTGTATCAAGAATTCCTTCTATAGTAGAAACACATATATGCAGTCTCCTATCACGTAGTCGATTTCGAGTCTTCTGGTTTGCTCTCGTGCGCCCTTTCCTCCCGCCATCACATTTTTACTTACGTCAGATCGTCATTGCGTCTCTTTCGAGCTGTATCAAGAATTCCTTCTATAGTAGAAACACATATATGCAGTCTCCTATCACGTAGTCGATTTCGAGTCTTCTGGTTTGCTCTCGTGCGCCCTTTCCTCCCGCCATCACATTTTTACTTACGTCAGATCGTCATTGCGTCTCTTTCGAGCTGTATCAAGAATTCCTTCTATAGTAGAAACACATATATGCAGTCTCCTATCACGTAGTCGATTTCGAGTCTTCTGGTTTGCTCTCGTGCGCCCTTTCCTCCCGCCATCACATTTTTACTTACGTCAGATCGTCATTGCGTCTCTTTCGAGCTGTATCAAGAATTCCTTCTATAGTAGAAACACATATATGCAGTCTCCTATCACGTAGTCGATTTCGAGTCTTCTGGTTTGCTCTCGTGCGCCCTTTCCTCCCGCCATCACATTTTTACTTACGTCAGATCGTCATTGCGTCTCTTTCGAGCTGTATCAAGAATTCCTTCTATAGTAGAAACACATATATGCAGTCTCCTATCACGTAGTCGATTTCGAGTCTTCTGGTTTGCTCTCGTGCGCCCTTTCCTCCCGCCATCACATTTTTACTTACGTCAGATCGTCATTGCGTCTCTTTCGAGCTGTATCAAGAATTCCTTCTATAGTAGAAACACATATATGCAGTCTCCTATCACGTAGTCGATTTCGAGTCTTCTGGTTTGCTCTCGTGCGCCCTTTCCTCCCGCCATCACATTTTTACTTACGTCAGATCGTCATTGCGTCTCTTTCGAGCTGTATCAAGAATTCCTTCTATAGTAGAAACACGTATATGCAGTCTCCTATCACGTAGTCGATTTCGAGTCTTCTGGTTTGCCTCTCGTGCGCCCTTTCCTCCCGCCATCACATTTTTACTTACGTCAGATCGTCATTGCGTCTCTTTCGAGCTGTATCAAGAATTCCTTCTATAGTAGAAACACGTATATGCAGTCTCCTATCACGTAGTCGATTTCGAGTCTTCTGGTTTGCTCTCGTGCGCCCTTTTCCTCCCGCCATCACATTTTTACTTACGTCAGATCGTCATTGCGTCTCTTTCGAGCTGTATCAAGAATTCCTTCTATAGTAGAAACACATATATGCAGTCTCCTATCACGTAGTCGATTTCGAGTCTTCTGGTTTGCTCTCGTGCGCCCTTTCCTCCCGCCATCACATTTTTACTTACGTCAGATCGTCATTGCGTCTCTTTCGAGCTGTATCAAGAATTCCTTCTATAGTAGAAACACATATATGCAGTCTCCTATCACGTAGTCGATTTCGAGTCTTCTGGTTTGCTCTCGTGCGCCCTTTCCTCCTGCCATCACATTTTTACTTACGTCAGATCGTCATTGCGTCTCTTTCGAGCTGTATCAAGAATTCCTTCTATAGTAGAAACACGTATATGCAGTCTCCTATCACGTAGTCGATTTCGAGTCTTCTGGTTTGCTCTCAGTGCGCCCTTTCCTCCCGCCATCACATTTTTACTTACGTCAGATCGTCATTGCGTCTCTTTCGAGCTGTATCAAGAATTCCTTCATAGTAGAAACACGTATATGCAGTCTCCTATCACGTAGTCGATTTCGAGTCTTCTGGTTTGCTCTCGTGCGCCCTTTCCTCCCGCCATCACATTTTTACTTACGTCAGATCGTCATTGCGTCTCTTTCGAGCTGTATCAAGAATTCCTTCTATAGTAGAAACACGTATATGCAGTCTCCTATCACGTAGTCGATTTCGAGTCTTCTGGTTTGCTCTCGTGCGCCCTTTCCTCCCGCCATCACACTTTTACTTACGTCAGATCGTCATTGCGTCTCTTTCGAGCTGTATCAAGAATTCCTTCTATAGTAGAAACACGTATATGCAGTCTCCTATCACGTAGTCGATTTCGAGTCTTCTGGTTTGCTCTCGTGCGCCCTTTCCTCCCGCCATCACATTTTTACTTACGTCAGATCGTCATTGATGTCTCTTTCGAGCTGTATCAAGAATTCCTTCTATAGTAGAAACACGTATATGCAGTCTCCTATCACGTAGTCGATTTCGAGTCTTCTGGTTTGCTCTCGTGCGCCCTTTCCTCCCGCCATCACATTTTTACTTACGTCAGATCGTCATTGCGTCTCTTTCGAGCTGTATCAAGAATTCCTTCTATAGTAGAAACACGTATATGCAGTCTCCTATCACGTAGTCGATTTCGAGTCTTCTGGTTTGCTCTCGTGCGCCCTTTCCTCCCGCCATCACATTTTTACTTACGTCAGATCGTCATTGCGTCTCTTTCGAGCTGTATCAAGAATTCCTTCTATAGTAGAAACACGTATATGCAGTCTCCTATCACGTAGTCGATTTCGAGTCTTCTGGTTTGCTCTCGTGCGCCCTTTCCTCCCGCCATCACATTTTTACTTACGTCAGATCGTCATTGCGTCTCTTTCGAGCTGTATCAAGAATTCCTTCTATAGTAGAAACACATATATGCAGTCTCCTATCACGTAGTCGATTTCGAGTCTTCTGGTTTGCTCTCGTGCGCCCTTCCTCCCGCCATCACATTTTTACTTACGTCAGATCGTCATTGCGTTCTCTTTCGAGCTGTATCAAGAATTCCTTCTATAGTAGAAACACATATATGCAGTCTCCTATCACGTAGTCGATTTCGAGTCTTCTGGTTTGCTCTCGTGCGCCCTTTCCTCCCGCCATCACATTTTTACTTACGTCAGATCGTCATTGCGTCTCTTTCGAGCTGTATCAAGAATTCCTTCTATAGGTAGAAACACGTATATGCAGTCTCCTATCACGTAGTCGATTTCGAGTCTTCTGTTTGCTCTCGTGCGCCCTTTCCTCCCGCCATCACATTTTTACTTACGTCAGATCGTCATTGCGTTCTTTCGAGCTGTATCAAGAATTCCTTCTATAGTAGAAACACGTATATGCAGTCTCCTATCACGTAGTCGATTTCGAGTCTTCTGGTTTGCTCTCGTGCGCCCTTTCCTCCCGCCATCACATTTTTACTTACGTCAGATCGTCATTGCGTCTCTTTCGAGCTGTATCAAGAATTCCTTCTATAGTAGAAACACATATATGCAGTCTCCTATCACGTAGTCGATTTCGAGTCTTCTGGTTTGCTCTCGTGCGCCCTTTCCTCCCGCCATCACATTTTTACTTACGTCAGATCGTCATTGCGTCTCTTTCGAGCTGTATCAAGAATTCCTTCTATAGTAGAAACACATATATGCAGTCTCCTATCACGTAGTCGATTTCGAGTCTTCTGGTTTGCTCTCGTGCGCCCTTTCCTCCCGCCATCACATTTTTACTTACGTCAGATCGTCATTGCGTCTCTTTCGAGCTGTATCAAGAATTCCTTCTATAGTAGAAACACATATATGCAGTCTCCTATCACGTAGTCGATTTCGAGTTTTCTGGTTTGCTCTCGTGCGCCCTTTCCTCCCGCCATCACATTTTTACTTACGTCAGATCGTCATTGCGTCTCTTTCGGAGCTGTATCAAGAATTCCTTCTATAGTAGAAACACATATATGCAGTCTCCTATCACGTAGTCGATTTCCGAGTCTTCTGGTTTGCTCTCGTGCGCCCTTTCCTCCCGCCATCACATTTTTACTTACGTCAGATCGTCATTGCGTCTCTTTCGAGCCGTATCAAGAATTCCTTCTATAGTAGAAACACATATATGCAGTCTCCTATCACGTAGTCGATTTCGAGTCTTCTGGTTTGCTCTCGTGCGCCCTTTCCTCCGCCATCACATTTTTACTTCACGTCAGATCGTCAGCTGCGTCTCTTTCGAGCTGTATCAAGAATTCCTTCTATAGTAGAAACACATATATGCAGTCTCCTATCACGTAGTCGATTTCGAGTCTTCTGGTTTGCTCTCGTGCGCCCTTTCCTCCCGCCATCACATTTTTTACTTACGTCAGATCGTCATTGCGTCTCTTTCGAGCTGTATCAGGAATTCCTTCTATAAGTAGAAACACATATATGCCAGTCTCCTATCACGTAGTCGATTTCCGAGTCTTTCTGGTTTGCTCTCTCGTGCAGCCCTTTCCTCCCGCCATCACATTTTTACTTACGTCAGATCGTCATTGCGTCTCTTTCGAGCTGTATCAAGAATTCCTTCTATAGTAGAAACACATATATGCAGTCTCCTATCACGTAGTCGATTTCGAGTCTTCTGGTTTGCTCTCGTGCGCCCTTTCCTCCCGCCATCACATTTTTACTTACGTCAGATCGTCATTGCGTCTCTTTCGAGCTGTATCAAGAATTCCTTCTATAGTAGAAACACATATATGCAGTCTCCTATCACGTAGTCGATTTCGAGTCTTCTGGTTTGCTCTCGTGCGCCCTTTCCTCCCGCCATCACATTTTTACTTGCGTCAGATCGTCATTGCGTCTCTTTCGAGCTGTATCAAGAATTCCTTCTATAGTAGAAACACATATATGCAGTCTCCTATCACGTAGTCGATTTCGAGTCTTCTGGTTTGCTCTCGTGCGCCCTTTCCTCCCGCCATCACATTTTTACTTACGTCAGATCGTCATTGCGTCTCTTTCGAGCTGTATCAAGAATTCCTTCTATAGTAGAAACACGTATATGCAGTCTCCTATCACGTAGTCGATTTCGAGTCTTCTGGTTTGCTCTCGTGCGCCCTTTCCTCCCGCCATCACATTTTTACTTACGTCAGATCGTCATTGCGTCTCTTTCGAGCTGTATCAAGAATTCCTTCTATAGTAGAAACACGTATATGCAGTCTCCTATCACGTAGTCGATTTCGAGTCTTCTGGTTTGCTCTCGTGCGCCCTTTCCTCCCGCCATCACATTTTTACTTACGTCAGATCGTCATTGCGTCTCTTTCGAGCTGTATCAAGAATTCCTTCTATAGTAGAAACACGTATATGCAGTCTCCTATCACGTAGTCGATTTCGAGTCTTCTGGTTTGCTCTCGTGCGCCCTTTCCTCCCGCCATCACATTTTTACTTACGTCAGATCGTCATTGCGTCTCTTTCGAGCTGTATCAAGAATTCCTTCTATAGTAGAAACACATATATGCAGTCTCCTATCACGTAGTCGATTTCGAGTCTTCTGGTTTGCTCTCGTGCGCCCTTTCCTCCCGCCATCACATTTTTACTTACGTCAGATCGTCATTGCGTCTCTTTCGAGCTGTATCAAGAATTCTCTTCTATAGTAGAAACACGTATATGCAGTCTCCTATCACGTAGTCGATTTCTGAGTCTTCTGGTTTGCTCTCGTGCGCCCTTTCCTCCCGCCATCACATTTTTACTTACGTCAGATCGTCATTGCGTCTCTTTCGAGCTGTATCAAGAATTCCTTCTATAGTAGAAACACATATATGCAGTCTCCTATCACGTAGTCGATTTCGAGTCTTCTGGTTTGCTCTCGTGCGCCCTTTCCTCCCGCCATCACATTTTTACTTACGTCAGATCGTCGTTGCGTCTCTTTCGAGCTGTATCAAGAATTCCTTCTATAGTAGAAACACATATATGCAGTCTCCTATCACGTAGTCGATTTCGAGTCTTCTGGTTTGCTCTCGTGCGCCCTTTCCTCCCGCCATCACATTTTTACTTACGTCAGATCGTCATTGCGTCTCTTTCGTAGCTGTATCAAGAATTCCTTCTATAGTAGAAACACATATATGCAGTCTCCTATCACGTAGTCGATTTCGAGTCTTCTGGTTTGCTCTCGTGCGCCCTTTCCTCCCGCCATCACATTTTTACTTACGTCAGATCGTCATTGCGTCTCTTTCGAGCTGTATCAAGAATTCCTTCTATAGTAGAAACACGTATATGCAGTCTCCTATCACGTAGTCGATTTCGAGTCTTCTGGTTTGCTCTCGTGCGCCCTTTCCTCCCGCCATCACATTTTTACTTACGTCAGATCGTCATTGCGTCTCTTTCGAGCTGTATCAAGAATTCCTTCTATAGTAGAAACACGTATATGCAGTCTCCTATCACGTAGTCGATTTCGAGTCTTCTGGTTTGCTCTCGTGTGCCCTTTCCTCCCGCCATCACATTTTTACTTACGTCAGATCGTCATTGCGTCTCTTTCGAGCTGTATCAAGAATTCCTTCTATAGTAGAAACACATATATGCAGTCTCCTATCACGTAGTCGATTTCGAGTCTTCTGGTTTGCTCTCGTGCGCCCTTTCCTCCCGCCATCACATTTTTACTTACGTCAGATCGCGTATCGAGAAATATTTTGTAGAGGTGTACGACCTAACTTGTTTCTGGCCGTTCCTTGTCTATCACTTGAAGAAAAGGGTCTTCGCGAAACGTCGTGCATTCCGCTTCCGTCGAAACACGTATATGGCAGTCTCCTATCACGTAGTCGATTTCGAGTCTTCTGGTTTGCCTCCTGCAAAATTCTTCCTCCGCCATCACATTTTTAACTTACGTCAGATCGTCATTGCGTCTCTTTCGAGCTGTATCAAGAATTCCTTCTATAGTAGAAACACATATATGCAGTCTCCTATCACGTAGTCGATTTCGAGTCTTCTGGTTTGCTCTCGTGCGCCCTTTC
The DNA here is from genome assembly GCA_037355805.1 of Ixodes ricinus. Lineage (NCBI taxonomy): Eukaryota > Metazoa > Arthropoda > Arachnida > Ixodida > Ixodidae > Ixodes > Ixodes ricinus. The sequence continues at coordinate 10,399 of JAZHYW010008054.1, read as the reverse complement.
CTCCCGCCATCACATTTTTACTTACGTCAGATCGTCATTGCGTCTCTTTCGAGCTGTATCAAGAATTCCTTCTATAGTAGAAACACATATATGCAGTCTCCTATCACGTAGTCGATTTCGAGTCTTCTGGTTTGCTCTCGTGCGCCCTTTCCTCCCGCCATCACATTTTTACTTCACGTCAGATCGTCATTGCGTCTCTTCGAGCTGTATCAAGAATTCCTTCTATAGTAGAAACACATATATGCAGTCTCCTATCACGTAGTCGATTTCGAGTCTTCTGGTTTGCTCTCGTGCGCCCTTTCCTCCCGCCATCACATTTTTACTTACGTCAGATCGTCATTGCGTCTCTTTCGAGCTGTATCAAGAATTCCTTCTATAGTAGAAACACATATATGCAGTCTCCTATCACGTAGTCGATTTCGAGTCTTCTGGTTTGCTCTCGTGCGCCCTTTCCTCCCGCCATCACATTTTACTTGCGTCAGATCGTCATTGCGCTCTTTCGAGCTGTATCAGAATTCCTTCTATAGTGAAACATATATATGCAGTCTCCTATCACGTAGTCGATTTCGAGTCTTCTGGTTTGCTCTCGTGCGCCCTTTCCTCCCGCCATCACATTTTTACTTACGTCAGATCGTCATTGCGTCTCTTTCGAGCTGTATCAAGAATTCCTTCTATAGTAGAAACACGTATATGCAGTCTCCTATCACGTAGTCGATTTCGAGTCTTCTGGTTTGCTCTCGTGCGCCCTTTCCTCCCGCCATCACATTTTTACTTACGTCAGATCGTCATTGCGTCTCTTTCGAGCTGTATCAAGAATTCCTTCTATAGTAGAAACACATATATGCAGTCTCCTATCACGTAGTCGATTTCGAGTCTTCTGGTTTGCTCTCGTGCGCCCTTTCTCCGCCATCACATTTTTACTTACGTCAGATCGTCATTGCGTCTCTTTCGAGCTGTATCAAGAATTCCTTCTATAGTAGAAACACATATATGCAGTCTCCTATCACGTAGTCGATTTCGAGTCTTCTGGTTTGCTCTCGTGCGCCCTTTCCTCCCGCCATCACATTTTTACTTACGTCAGATCGTCATTGCGTCTCTTTCGAGCTGTATCAAGAATTCCTTCTATAGTAGAAACACATATATGCAGTCTCCTATCACGTAGTCGATTTCGAGTCTTCTGGTTTGCTCTCGTGCGCCCTTTCCTCCCGCCATCACATTTTTACTTACGTCAGATCGTCATTGCGTCTCTTTCGAGCTGTATCAAGAATTCCTTCTATAGTAGAAACACGTATATGCAGTCTCCTATCACGTAGTCGATTTCGAGTCTTCTGGTTTGCTCCTCGTGCGCCCTTTCCTCCCGCCATCACATTTTTACTTACGTCAGATCGTCACTTGCGTCTCTTTCGAGCTGTATCAAGAATTCCTTCTATAGTAGAAACACATATATGCAGTCTCCTATCACGTAGTCGATTTCGAGTCTTCTGGTTTGCTCTCGTGCGCCCTTTCCTCCCGCCATCACACTTTTACTCTGCTGCCAGATCGTCATTGCGTCTCTTTCGAGCTGTATCAAGAATTCCTTCTATAGTAGAAACACATATATGCAGTCTCCTATCACGTAGTCGATTTCGAGTCTTCTGGTTTGCTCTCGTGCGCCCTTTCCTCCCGCCATCACATTTTTACTTACGTCAGATCGTCATTGCGTCTCTTTCGAGCTGTATCAAGAATTCCTTCTATAGTAGAAACACATATATGCAGTCTCCTATCACGTAGTCGATTTCGAGTCTTCTGGTTTGCTCTCGTGCGCCCTTTCACTCCCGCCATCACATTTTTACTTACGTCAGATCGTCATTGCGTCTCTTTCGAGCTGTATCAAGAATTCCTTCTATAGTAGAAACACATATATGCAGTCTCCTATCACGTAGTCGATTTCGAGTCTTCTGGTTTGCTCTCGTGCGCCCTTTCCTCCCGCCATCACATTTTTACTTACGTCAGATCGTCATTGCGTCTCTTTCGAGCTGTATCAAGAATTCCTTCTATAGTAGAAACACATATATGCAGTCTCCTATCACGTAGTCGATTTCGGAGTCTTCTGGTTTGCTCTCGTGCGCCCTTTCCTCCCGCCATCACATTTTTACTTACGTCAGATCGTCATTGCGTCTCTTTCGAGCTGTATCAAGAATTCCTTCTATAGTAGAAACACATATATGCAGTCTCCTATCACGTAGTCGATTTCGAGTCTTCTGGTTTGCTCTCGTGCGCCCTTTCCTCCTGCCATCACATTTTTACTTACGTCAGATCGTCATTGCGTCTCTTTCGAGCTGTATCAAGAATTCCTTCTATAGTAGAAACACATATATGCAGTCTCCTATCACGTAGTCGATTTCGAGTCTTCTGGTTTGCTCTCGTGCGCCCTTTCCTCCCGCCATCACATTTTTTACTTACGTCAGATCGTCATTGCGTCTCTTTCGAGCTGTATCAAGAATTCCTTCTATAGTAGAAACACATATATGCAGTCTCCTATCACGTAGTCGATTTCGAGTCTTCTGGTTTGCTCTCGTGCGCCCTTTCCTCCCGCCATCACATTTTTACTTACGTCAGATCGTCATTGCGTCTCTTTCGAGCTGTATCAAGAATTCCTTCTATAGTAGAAACACATATATGCAGTCTCCTATCACGTAGTCGATTTCGAGTCTTCTGGTTTGCTCTCGTGCGCCCTTTCCTCCCGCCATCTCATTTTTACTTACGTCAGATCGTCATTGCGTCTCTTTCGAGCTGTATCAAGAATTCCTTCTATAGTAGAAACACATATATGCTGATCTCCTATCACGTAGTCGATTTCGAGTCTTCTGGTTTGCTCTCGTGCGCCCTTTCCTCCCGCCATCACATTTTTACTTACGTCAGATCGTCATTGCGTCTCTTTCGAGCTGTATCAAGAATTCCTTCTAGGTAGAAACACATATATGCAGTCTCCTATCACGTAGTCGATTTCGAGTCTTCTGGTTTGCTCTCGTGCACCCTTTCCTCCCGCCATCACACATTTTTACTTACGTCAGATCGTCATTGCGTCTCTTTCGAGCTGTATCAAGAATTCCTTCTATAGTAGAAACACATATATGCAGTCTCCTATCACGTAGTCGATTTCGAGTCTTCTGGTTTGCTCTCGTGCGCCCTTTCTCCCGCCATCACATTTTTACTTACGTCAGATCGTCATTGCGTCTCTTTCGAGCTGTATCAAGAATTCCTTCTATAGTAGAAACACTATATGCAGTCTCCTATCACGTAGTCGATTTCGAGTCTTCTGGTTTGCTCTCGTGCGCCCTTTCCTCCCGCCATCACATTTTTACTACGTCAGATCGTCATTGCGTCTCTTTCGAGCTGTATCAAGAATTCCTTCTATAGTAGAAACACATATATGCAGTCTCCTATCACGTAGTCGATTTCGAGTCTTCTGGTTTGCTCTCGTGCGCCCTTTCCTCCCGCCATCACATTTTTACTTACGTCAGATCGTCATTGCGTCTCTTTCAGAGCTGTATCAAGAATTCCTTCTATAGTAGAAACACATATATGCAGTCTCCTATCACGTAGTCGATTTCGAGTCTTCTGGTTTGCTCTCGTGCGCCCTTTCCTCCCGCCATCACATTTTACTTACGTCAGATCGTCATTGCGTCTCTTTCGAGCTGTATCAAAGAATTCCTTCTATAGTAGAAACGCGCATACCTGCAGTCTCCTATCACGTAGTCGATTTCGAGTCTTCTGGTTTGCTCTCGTGCGCCCTTTCCTCCCGCCATCACATTTTTACTCACGTCGAGATCGTCGTTGCGTCTCTTTCGAGCTGTATCAGGAATTCCTTCTATAGTAGAAACACGTATATGCAGTCTCCTATCACGTAGTCGATTTCGAGTCTTCTGGTTTGCTCTCGTGCGCCCTTTCCTCCCGCCATCACATTTTTACTCACGTCAGATCGTCATTGCGTCTCTTTCGAGGCTGTATCAAGAATTCCTTCTATAGTAGAAACACATATATGCAGTCTCCTATCACGTAGTCGATTTCGAGTCTTCTGGTTTTGCTCTCGTGCGCCCTTTCCTCCCGCCATCACATTTTTTACTTACGTCAGATCGTCATTGCGTCTCTTTCGAGCTGTATCAAGAATTCCTTCTATAGTAGAAACACATGTATGCAGTCTCCTATCACGTAGTCGATTTCGAGTCTTCTGGTTTGCTCTCGTGCGCCCTTTCCTCCCGCCATCACATTTTTACTTACGTCAGATCGTCATTGCGTCTCTTTCGAGGCTGTATCAAGAATTCCTTCTATAGTAGAAACACATATATGCAGTCTCCTATCACGTAGTCGATTTCGAGTCTTCTGGTTTGCTCTCGTGCGCCCTTCCTCCCGCCATCACATTTTTACTTACGTCAGATCGTCATTGCGTCTCTTTCGAGCTGTATCAAGAATTCCTTCTATAGTAGAAACACATATATGCAGTCTCCTATCACGTAGTCGATTTCGAGTCTTCTGGTTTGCTCTCGTGCGCCCTTTCCCTCCCGCCATCCCATTTTTACTTACGTCAGATCGTCATTGCGTCTCTTTCGAGCTGTATCCAAGAATTCCTTCTATAGTAGAAACACGTATATGCAGTCTCCTATCACGTAGTCGATTTCGAGTCTTCTGGTTTGCTCTCGTGCGCCCTTTCCTCCCGCCATCACGTTTTTACTTACGTCAGATCGTCATTGCGTCTCTTTCGAGCTGTATCAAGAATTCCTTCTATAGTAGAAACACATATATGCAGTCTCCTATCACGTAGTCGATTTCGAGTCTTCTGGTTTTGCTCTCGTGCGCCCTTTCACTCCCGCCATCACATTTTTACTTACGTCAGATCGTCATTGCGTCTCTTTCGAGCTGTATCAAGAATTCCTTCTATAGTAGAAACACCGTCCAAGCTCTTTTTTAGAGCAGTACAACCATATATTTCTAATTTTCTGTTTAAAGGGCCCCTGAAAAGATAAACACTTTTTTTAACCGTCTGGGTGAAACACGCGTATCGAGCAATATTTTGTGAGGTGTACGACCTAACTTGTTTCTGGCCGTTCCTTGTCTATCACTTGAAGAAAAGGGTCTTCGCGAAACGTCGTGCATTCCTTTCCGTCCAAGCTCTTTTTTAGAGCAGTACAACCATATATTTCTAATTTTCTGTTTAAAGGGCCCCTGAAAAGATAAACACTTTTTTTAACAGTCTGGGTGAAACAGGCGTATCGAGCAATATTTTGTGAGGTGTACGACCCTAACTTGTTTCTGGCCGTTCCTTGTCTATCACTTGAAGAAAAGGGTCTTCGCGAAACGTCGTGCATTCCTTTCCGTCCAAGCTCTTTTTTAGAGCAGTACAACCATATATTTCTAATTTTCTGTTTAAAGGGCCCCTGAAAAGATAAACACTTTTTTTAACAGTCTGGGTGAAACAGGCGTATCGAGCAATATTTTGTGAGGTGTACGACCCTAACTTGTTTCTGGCCGTTCCTTGTCTATCACTTGAAGAAAAGGGTCTTCGCGAAACGTCGTGCATTCCTTTCCGTCCAAGCTCTTTTTAGAGCAGTACAACCATATATTTCTAATTTTCTGTTTAAAGGGCCCCTGAAAAGATAAACACTTTTTTTAACAGTCTGGGTGAAACAGGCGTATCGAGCAATATTTTGTGAGGTGTACAACCCTAACTTGTTTCTGGCCGTTCCTTGTCTATCACTTGAAGAAAAGGGTCTTCGCGAAACGTCGTGCATTCCTTTCCGTCCAAGCTCTTTTTTAGAGCAGTACAACCATATATTTCTAATTTTCTGTTTAAAGGGCCCCTGAAAAGATAAACACTTTTTTTAACCGTCTGGGTGAAACAGGCGTATCGAGCAATATTTTGTGAGGTGTACAACCCTAACTTGTTTCTGGCCGTCTCCTTGTCTATCACTTGAAGAAAAGGGTCTTCGCGAAACGTCGTGCATTCCTTTCCGTCCAAGCTCTTTTTTAGAGCAGTACAACCATATATTTCTAATTTTCTGTTTAAAGGGCCCCTGAAAAGATAAACACTTTTTTAACAGTCTGGGTGAAACAGGCGTATCGAGCAATATTTTGTGAGGTGTACAACCCTAACTTGTTTCTGGCCGTTCCTTGTCTATCACTTGAAGAAAAGGGTCTTCGCGAAACGTCGTGCATTCCCTTTCCGTCCAAGCTCTTTTTTAGAGCAGTACAACCATATATTTCTAATTTTCTGTTTAAAGGGCCCCTGAAAAGATAAACACTTTTTTAACAGTCTGGGTGAAACAGGCGTATCGAGCAATATTTTGTGAGGTGTACAACTCTAACTTGTTTCTGGCCGTTCCTTGTCTATCACTTGAAGAAAAGGGTCTTCGCGAAACGTCGTGCATTCCTTTCCGTCCAAGCTCTTTTTTAGAGCAGTACAACCATATATTTCTAATTTTCTGTTTAAAGGGCCCCTGAAAAGATAAACACTTTTTTTAACAGTCTGGGTGAAACAGGCGTATCGAGCAATATTTTGTGAGGTGTACAACCCTAACTTGTTTCTGGCCGTTCCTTGTCTATCACTTGAAGAAAAGGGTCTTCGCGAAACGTCGTGCATTCCTTTCCGTCCAAGCTCTTTTTTAGAGCAGTACAACCATATATTTCTAATTTTCTGTTTAAAGGGCCCCTGAAAAGATAAACACTTTTTTTAACAGTCTGGGTGAAACACGGCGTATCGAGCAATATTTTGTGAGGTGTACGACCCTAACTTGTTTCTGGCCGTTCCTTGTCTATCACTTGAAGAAAAGGGTCTTCGCGAAACGTCGTGCATTCCTTTCCGTCCAAGCTCTTTTTTAGAGCAGTACAACCATATATTTCTAATTTTCTGTTTAAAGGGCCCCTGAAAAGATAAACACTTTTTTTAACAGTCTGGGTGAAACAGGCGTATCGAGCAATATTTTGTGAGGTGTACATGACCTAACTTGTTTCTGGCCGTTCCTTGTCTATCACTTGAAGAAAAGGGTCTTCGCGAAACGTCGTGCATTCCTTTCCGTCCAAGCTCTTTTTTAGAGCAGTACAACCATATATTTCTAATTTTCTGTTTAAGGGCCCCTGAAAAGATAAACACTTTTTTTAACAGTCTGGGTGAAACACGCGTATCGAGAAATATTTTGTGAGGTGTACAACCCTAACTTGTTTCTGGCCGTTCCTTGTCTATCACTTGAAGAAAAGGGTCTTCGCGAAACGTCGTGCATTCCTTTCCGTCCAAGCTCTTTTTTAGAGCAGTACAACCATATATTTCTAATGTTTCTGTTTAAAGGGCCCCTGAAAAGATAAACACTTTTTTTAACAGTCTGGGTGAAACAGGCGTATCGAGCAATATTTTGTGAGGTGTACAACCCTAACTTGTTTCTGGCCGTTCCTTGTCTATCACTTGAAGAAAAGGGTCTTCGCGAAACGTCGTGCATTCCTTTCCGTCCAAGCTCTTTTTTAGAGCAGTACAACCATATATTTCTAATTTTCTGTTTAAAGGGCCCCTGAAAAGATAAAACACTTTTTTTAACAGTCTGGGTGAAACAGGCGTATCGAGCAATATTTTGTGAGGTGTACAACCCTAACTTGTTTCTGGCCGTTCCTTGTCTATCACTTGAAGAAAAGGGTCTTCGCGAAACGTCGTGCATTCCTTTCCGGCCAAGCTCTTTTTTAGAGCAGTACAACCATATATTTCTAATTTTCTGTTTAAAGGGCCCCTGAAAAGATAAACACTTTTTTTAACAGTCTGGGTGAAACAGGCGTATCGAGCAATATTTTGTGAGGTGTACGACCCTAACTTGTTTCTGGCCGTTCCTTGTCTATCACTTGAAGAAAAGGGTCTTCGCGAAACGTCGTGCATTCCTTTCCGTCCAAGCTCTTTTTTAGAGCAGTACAACCATATATTTCTAATTTTCTGTTTAAAGGGCCCTGAAAAGATAAACACTTTTTTTAACAGTCTGGGTGAAACAGGCGTATCGAGCAATATTTTGTGAGGTGTACAACCCTAACTTGTTTCTGGCCGTTCCTTGTCTATCACTTGAAGAAAAGGGTCTTCGCGAAACGTCGTGCATTCCTTTCCGGCCAAGCTCTTTTTTAGAGCAGTACAACCATATATTTCTAATTTTCTGTTTAAAGGGCCCCTGAAAAGATAAACACTTTTTTTAACAGTCTGGGTGAAACAGGCGTATCGAGCAATATTTTTGTGAGGTGTACAACCCTAACTTGTTTCTGGCCGTTCCTTGTCTATCACTTGAAGAAAAGGGTCTTCGCGAAACGTCGTGCATTCCTTTCCGTCCAAGCTCTTTTTTAGAGCAGTACAACCATATATTTCTAATTTTCTGTTTAAAGGGCCCCTGAAAAGATAAACACTTTTTTTAACAGTCTGGGTGAAACAGGCGTATCGAGCAATATTTTGTGAGGTGTACGACCTTAACTTGTTTCTGGCCGTTCCTTGTCTATCACTTGAAGAAAAGGGTCTTCGCGAAACGTCGTGCATTCCTTTCCGTCCAAGCTCTTTTTTAGAGCAGTACAACCATATATTTCTAATTTTCTGTTTAAAGGGCCCTGAAAAGATAAACACTTTTTTAACAGTCTGGGTGAAACAGGCGTATCGAGCAATATTTTGTGAGGTGTACAACCCTAACTTGTTTCTGGCCGTTCCTTGTCTATCACTTGAAGAAAAGGGTCTTCGCGAAACGTCGTGCATTCCTTTCCGTCCAAGCTCTTTTTTTAGGAAGCAGTACAACCATATATTTCACAATTTTCTGTTTAAAGGGCCCCTGAAAAGATAAACACTTTTTTTAACCGTCTGGGTGAAACAGGCGTATCGAGCAATATTTTGTGAGGTGTACAACCCTAACTTGTTTCTGGCCGTTCCTTGTCTATCACTTGAAGAAAAGGGTCTTCGCGAAACGTCGTGCATTCCTTTCCGTCCAAGCTCTTTTTTTAAGGAGCAGTACAACCATATATTTCCTAATTTTCTGTTTAAAGGGCCCCTGAAGAGATAAGCACTTTTTTTAACAGTCTGGGTGAAACAGGCGTATCGAGCAATATTTTGTGAGGTGTACGACCCTAACTTGTTTCTGGCCGTTCCTTGTCTATCACTTGAAGAAAAGGGTCTTCGCAGAAACGTCGTTGCATTCCTTTCGTCCAGGCTCTTTTTTAGAGCAGTACAACCATATATTTCTAATTTTCTGTTTAAAGGGCCCCTGAAAAGAAAAACACTTTTTTTTAACAGTCTCTGGGTGAAACAGGCGTATCGAGCAATATTTTGTGAGGTGTACAACCTAACTTGTTTCTGGCCGTTCCTTGTCTATCACTTGAAGAAAAGGGTCTTCGCGAAACGTCGTGCATTCCTTTCCGTCCAAGCTCTTTTTAGAGCAGTACAACCATATATTTCTAATTTTCTGTTTAAAGGGCCCCTGAAAAGATAAACACTTTTTTTAACAGTCTGGGTGAAACAGGCGTATCGAGCAATATTTTGTGGGTGTACAACCTAACTTGTTTCTGGCCGTTCCTTGTCTATCACTTGAAGAAAAGGGTCTTCGCGAAACGTCGTGCATTCCTTTCCGTCCAAGCTCTTTTTTAGAGCAGTACAACCATATATTTCTAATTTTCTGTTTAAAGGGCCCTGAAAAGATAAACACTTTTAACAGTCTGGGTGAAACAGGCGTATCGAGCAATATTTTTGTAGGTGTACGACCCTAACTTGTTTCTGGCCGTTCCTTGTCTATCACTTGAAGAAAAGGGTCTTCGCGAAACGTCGTGCATTCCTTTCCGTCCAAGCTCTTTTTAGAGCAGTACAACCATATATTTCTAATTTTCTGTTTAAAGGGCCCCTGAAAAGATAAACACTTTTTTAACAGTCTGGGTGAAACAGGCGTATCGAGCAATATTTTGTGAGGTGTACGACCCTAACTTGTTTCTGGCCGTTCCTTGTCTATCACTTGAAGAAAAGGGTCTTCGCGAAACGTCGTGCATTCCTTTCCGTCCAAGCTCTTTTTTAGAGCAGTACAACCATATATTTCTAATTTTCTGTTTAAAGGGCCCCTGAAAAGATAAACACTTTTTTTAACAGTCTGGGTGAAACAGGCGTATCGAGCAATATTTTGTGAGGTGTACAACCTAACTTGTTTCTGGCCGTTCCTTGTCTATCACTTGAAGAAAAAGGGTCTTCGCGAAACGTCGTGCATTCCTTTCCGTCCAAGCTCTTTTTTAGAGCAGTACGACCATATATTTCTAATTTTCTGTTCCAAGGGCCCCTGAAAGAGATAAACACTTTTTTTAACAGTCTGGGTGAAACAGGCGTATCGAGCAATATTTTGTGAGGTGTGTACAGCCCTAACTTGTTTCTGGCCGTTCCTTGTCT
>JAZHYW010008053.1:0-20704 GCA_037355805.1 Ixodes ricinus | reverse complement strand
CTTCTCAAGGCCTAGCACGACGGTGGGTTTTGCCAACAAGTGACTGCCTGGCTGGCAGCGTCAAGCCCAGTCCACACCAAGCGTGATGAACAGTTGGACTCTTGCGCACTGAGCAGTGACGGACTCCTGATGCGCTATATCCTTCAGGCTGATGAGGATCTGAGCAGTTCGGTGTTTCGAACAGTGATACCTCTGAATTTGCGTAAGGCCTTCATCAGATAAATGCACACCTCTGCCCTAGCCGGACACAGAAATGGGAACAAAGCTTACGATAAGTTGTCCCAGATTGGGACTTGGCCCGGACTGCGGCAAGATGTACAGAGAAATGCGCGTAGTTGCCCGTCATGCCAGATAAGGTAGCCACGTGGAGGTCAACCCACATGTCTCATTTAAACGATCGCAAGCCAGAACCTTTGCAGATATGTTGCTGTGACGTCATGGGTCCATTTCCACATAGCCCACAAGAAAACCAGCACTTGTTCTTAGTAACAGACCATTTCACCAAATGGGCGAAAGTGACACCCTTTACGAAAGTTTGGAGTCGCCAGAAAATATGGGACTGCCTACTCGCTCAACTTTCTCGCGGTTTGTTTTCCCGGCAAGCCCTAATTTCGGATAATGCGCTTCACATTTTGCAAGCAAAATGTTCGTTGATGCATGCGCGGTTCTGGAAATTGAACATAAACGGACATTCGCCGCGTCATCCACGGGCAAATATAACCGAAAGAGTAAATCGAAACCTTAAAGATCAGGACGCTTGTTTCCGGATACAGAGCGTCACAGACTGCGATACGAAGCTCCCAGAAACAGCCTTCGCCACGCGCGCGGCGCAGTTAGCCGGTGAACCGAGCTCTACCCCTGACCAACTCGATTTTGGCAGAGAGCGTTTTCCTCTCACTAACACTCTCCGTTCGACGGGGCCCAGGGCACAGGGACCGAAACTGCACAGAAGTTGGCGCAGACGACCGTCAAAAGCGTTTCACTATCAACCTCGAGAAAGCCCTGGAAAACCCTGACGTTGCCAGAGTGCAGCAATCTGACCAGTACAACCTGGAACGCCGAGACCTGCAGTTCGAGGTGGGAGACTTGGTGCACAGGCGCACTCACCCCCAGAGTGACGCGGCGAAAGGCTTCACGGCCTCACTGGCCAGCAGGTGGGACGGTCCATTTGTGTAGGCAAAAAAAAAATGAAAGCCGTTTACAACTCCCTGTAACGCCGAATTGGAGCGCAGCTCTTGAGGAGGAGGAGGGAAGGTACTGGGGGAGGGTATACTTCTCCTCCCTCCTCCTCACCTCCTCATTCTGTCTGCTACCTCCTCCTCTGAGTGGCGTCGCCGTCGCCTCACGAGGGTCACGTGACCTCATGGGGGTCCCGCGACCCCCGCGGCGCCACGTGACCCATGTGGGATCATATGACGATGACGATGACGCCATCGTCAACATCAGTGACGTCACTGATGACGTGGTCGTAATCATTACTGATGACGTCATCGTCATCATCACTGATGACGTCATCAGTGAACGCAAAGAGTGACGTCACGCGTACCATAATCCACCGCACTGTTACGCCGACGGCGACGGTGACGGAGACGGCGACGCCGCCTCAAGCCGGAAACGGGCGCCTAAGAGCTGCGCTCTAAAACCTTTACCCGCTTGCATACACACGAATTCACCATTTTCAGTGGTAAGTCCACAGGGCCAACTCATGTCAACCACCTTAAACAATTCCACATCCCGGAAGATGGTTTCTCGCAGGATCGAACTGATGCCGACGACGGCCCGGTCCCTGAACCCCATCGCCGCCACAACCTGCAACGCCGGTGACGGCTGAGAGAGAGTTGTAGAGCAGAGGACAAGATTCCTGTTATTGTGTTTCTTATTTCAATCGAGTTTCGAGCTTTGTAGTTGGTATATTATCCAACGGATCTGATCGCCTTTCTGAGGGGCCGGTTCTGCTCCTTTCGGCGCCGAGGAACATGGCGCCGCCTGAGGCATCTACATCGTGGGCGGCCGCAGCCGTGGCAGTAGCGAGACGTGGCCGTCCACGCCAGTACAACGAAGACCAACTAATAGAGGGAAAGAACGACATTCTTGCTTTCGCATTAAACAACTTTTAAGAAGCGCTTATGTCTACTTAATTTTTTTCAACTGCTATCCAAAATGTATATGTATTCACTTCCATTGAGGTTCCACGAGACGGCTTTTTACTTTCAACAATAAAACATTTCTACTTTCTCTACCCGTGTAGGTCACCTGCAGGTAGGCGGACGAGCGACCCGTGCAGCCGTGATGCGGCTTATCGGGCGCCAGCGATCGAGATTATTTTTTTCACAGCCTCTAGGTAAAATGCTTCTTTTGCGAGTGGCTATCAATCTGTAATCCGTAGTAGAGTGCAGAAACTGTGCTGAAACTGCGTCCTTTTTATTTTTGTTTTCCATAAAAAATCAAACAAAATGCCCACCCCGGCACTAATGAAGGCCAGCCACATCGAGGTGCTTTTGCGCGAACTGTGTGCGGAAAAAAAAGTGTCGTATTAAACATTCTCACTTATGTTCGAAATACTTTATAGCCGCCTGCTGTGAGTTGAGTATCCTTCTGCTGCAGGAACACCTTCATGAGTGGCAAGCCCAGACTCAAGCCCGCTGTGACCACTACGACATCCGTTCGGAGAGCAGCTCTCATAATATCGAAAAAGCAATATATTGCACATTCTTTCACTATAGCCAAAATTTGGTGCAGTCACATTTATTCTTAACAACATATTATGTTTTTTTAATTTTTTTGTAAGGATTATATTTGTTTCGGACATCGAATCTGGCTCTTTCTACTCTCGGAGTTTCACTCACGCGGCCGGTCTGATCAAAAGATATGTGAAATGTCTAAACGAAGTTCATGTCTCAGTTTAGACATAACTTTCGACACATTGCTATTCTTGTCTGGCATTTCAGAGGTTTCTGGACTAGGTGTTGAACAACCTTATATGCGATAGAGCCGTTGCCTGGTTCGGCAAATTGTTGCCGCGCAAGAATCTCTCGCAGAGGAAATGGTGAAAACGTATTTATGTAACTTCATTGCGAAAAATTTATCAACGGGTTAAAACGATTTTTAAAACAACGAAACTGTAGTTGACGGGGCATTTAAATTGTCAGCCAATAGAAGCTAAAAAACAAAAAATATAACTAAAAAATATAGTGTAGAATTACTTTTCCCTTGTGCACTCCTGGATGAGTGCTTGAGCGTATTGCATCCTACTCCAGCAATAAAAAGGGTAAAGGGGTGCACATTTTTAAGGGTAACTTTTGCGCTCTAAATTCGAAATGAACATTTTGTAATTTATTTCTGTACTTTACAAACTAGACTATATTATCACGAATGAAAATTAATCAGGCCACGAAAACTGAAGTAAACTAAACGTTTAATGAGGCGATGTTGTGCCAAAAATAAAGTAGAAAAAGTCTAGCGTCTCAGACGTCGGTGGCGGCGAGATAGCAGGATCGAACGCTGGGGCGAGACTGACCCCTGCTCGCCACGCCGAGCCACTTATGTACACGTGTGGGGTTCTGAAAGAATCAGCGTTGAAGGTTCGACGCATAGAACATTCTAACTCTGACTAAGCAACAGGGTTCTCGAAATTGCCAGAACTCAAAATTTACAGGAATAACAAATATGGTGATCGCTCCCAGGCATCGAACCTCGAGCCATTAGCGTAGGAGCCAAGAACGACAACTATTCAGCCACGAGCGTGAATTGGTCGGCCACGCACGTGGCATTGCTCCCCCTTTAGACAGAGCATCATCTCGATGTAACGTGCAAGGAAATCAAATTGCAAAGCAAACAAAAGGGAAAATGCGGAGGCCGGTAAAACACAGTCCTATCAAGCATAGCACGGTATCACAGTCTACAGTTTCATATTGCGTAGTACGGCTTGAGACGCGACGACGTGGACGACTTCAGGTCGTGGTGGGCGGCGTGATCATGTTCTCGACCAGTCGGCCATCAATCGTAGTTGAGATCTCCCATGCGTCAAAGGACTTTGTGTGCTCCGAAGTTTAGTTGTGAAAGCTTCTCGCTGAGTCCATGACGTCGTATCGGAGTCCCCACCTACACCTCGGCCGGCTTGCTAGAACCAGCGTCTCAGCTGAGACTGGGTAAGAAAGCACTGCCAAAGCCAGCGCACGAGCTGAGCGGGACTCAAGTTGCGTCTCAAGACGCTCGCGCGCCCCAGCCTTTGCAGTGCTTTCTTTCACCCAGTCTCAGCTGAGACGCTGTTCTAGCAAGCTGGTCTCCGGGCTGGAAGTGAACCTCTAGACGACGTAGGTTGTAGTGGCCAGCATCGACACGTCGCTGATCTGGAATCCGGACTCGGGCGAGCTGGCGGACTTCTTCTCGTTGCGCTGAATCTGGGCGTCGTCACTTCCGTCGCCAGCTGGCTTGTGAGGTAGCATGACGTCAAGCATCGTTGTCACCTTGCGAACATGCATCAGCTGCAATGGTGTAACACCAGCGGTCTCATGAACCATTGTGCTGTAGGCGAATCGGGCATACTGAAGAAACTCGACCCACGTCTTCTGTTCCACATTGAGGTACATCGACACCATTTCGGCGATGATCTGGTTTAGGCATTCCGTCAGCCCATTAGTCTGACGACCGTACGCTGGGGTTCGCCGATGGTTGGTGCGGCTGAGACGGAGGATTTCTTACATCAGCTGTGGCATGAACGGTGACACTCGATCTACAATCAAAACCCACCATTTGTAATCAGTGGCTTCGATTATCCAGCGGTTTTTGAGGGTCGACTGTGGAAAAGGAACAAGCAGATTCATTCCGATCTGCTAGAACTGTGTTGTTGGTGGTGGGATCGCCTAGATGAGACGAGCCGTCTTTATCGGCTGTTCTTTTTTTGCGTAGCAGGCGCTTGTGGCATGATCGGGTGTAGAAGTGGGCGGTCTTGGGGAGCTTGGGACAGTAATAAATTTTACGAATTCAGGTCAGTGTCTGGCTGTAAACAAGGTGTCCGGATGTCGGGTCGTTGTGACATGCTTCTAAGATATCATACCGAAGGTCGGTCGGGATTACCGGCAGCCATGGCGAGTTGTCCTGAAGTTTTCTTTGTAGAGTGCACATTTCCAAATGGTGAAGTTCGGCAGGAATCGTAAAAAGAACACCTGGAAACGTACTCCCGCGCTCTTTCAAGTGCTCTATTATTGAGCGGAGGTTAAATCGGCTGGTTGAAATGCTGCCATTTTACTGACATTCACTGCGCCGAGAAAAAGTCGCCGTCATCGTTGTCAGTGAAGGTGGGTACGGCTTCGACGGGGGCCCTTGAGAGACAATTGGTGTCACTATGATAACAGCCGGATTTGCACGCCACAGTCATGTTGAACTCTTCTAGTCCGGGACTCCATCGAGCGAGGCGTCCAGAAGCGCCCTTGAGGGGCAAGCCAGCAGAGCGAGTGGTGGTCCGTGACTATGCGGAAAGTGCTCTCGTTCTAGTATTGGCGAAAAGTTTTCACTGCCCAGACGACCGCAAGACATCCTTTTTTAGTCGTAAATAATTTTCCTCCTCCTTGGACTGTGTACGACTTGCATAGGCGATGACTCGCTCGATGCCTTCTTGCACTTAAACCAGTGCCGCTCCAAGTCCTGGGTTACTATCGTCCGTGTGAATATCGGTTTTCGCATCTTGATCAAAGTGTACAAGAACCGGAGAAAAGTGGAGTCTTCGCTTCAGCTCGGCGAATTCCAGCTTCTGCTCATCGAACCATTCGAACTTCTCGGCGTCCTTCGTGAGCGTGAGGTTTGTGAGGGCTGCGAAAATCCTTGCGAAATTGCAAACGAAGCGTCGGCAGTAGGCACAAAGTTCATGGAATCTTCGCACAGCCTTCTTGTCTATAGGCACTGAAAATGACGCGACTGCGCGAGTCTTCTCTGGGTCTGGGCGAACGTCTCCTTTACTAACCACGTGGCCTAGGAACTTTAGTTCGTCATAGACGAACTCGCACTTTGACGACTTGAGTGTAAGTCCGGCGTCTGTATGGCTTGGAGGAAAGATCGCAGTCGTCGTAAGTGCGCGTCGAAGTCGCTTGAAAATACTACTTATGTCGTCAATGTAGACGAGACAGCTCTGTCACTATATTACTGCCAGTACGGTGTTTATAACACGCTGGAAAGTTGCTGGCAATGTGCATAGTCTGAAGCGCATCATCTTGAACTCGTACAGTTCATCCGGCGTGACGAAAGCTGTCCCGTTCGTCAACTTCGATCTGCCAGTAGCCGTTCTTCAAGTCCATCGATGAACAATATCGAGACTTGCGCCGCCGGTCTAGCGTGTCGTCGATGAGGAGGAGTGGATCGATGTCATTCTTCGTCACCGCTTTGAGCTTCCGATAGTCCACGCAGAACCTAAGCGTTCCGTCCTTCTTAACCAGTACAACTGGAGAGGCTCATGGACTGCTTGGAGGCTAGATTATGTCGTTGTTTAGCATATCTTGAAGTTGCTACTGCAATATGTTTCTTACTCTCACGTAGACATTGTATGGCGATTGATGTGAAGGGAATGCGTCGTCCTTGCTAGCGCTGCGGTGCTTCGCAACGGCGGTTTGGCGCACTTTCGACGACGTCGGAAAGGAGTCCCAGTATTCAGCGAGGAGGTTAATCAACCGCTGTCGTTTGCGGCCCGGAAGCCTGGGGTAAATATGGAACTGTGCAGGCAATGCATTTACTTGCTTGCTAAGGTGAAGAGGACTCTTCAACAATCGCGGCAATTTCGGCGGTCTACAGTGCGCCCATCCTGAAGTTCAATTCCTGCTCTTGCGAAGCCTATTGCTCTTCCCAGAAACAATTGAATGTTGCGTTCCAGAACAACTTCGCCACAGGTGGCTGAATCTGTTATGACGTGTACAACACTTGATTGTGGCGGCCGGTTCACGTGGTTGGTAGCTGCTCGGATTCCGACTGACGCTATTGGGTTACTCTGAAGGCTGAACATGTTCGCGCAGCGTCAATGTGTTTTCTCTAAGGTCGATGACTGCGCCATATTCACACAGAAAGTCCAGGCCAAGAATGACGTCTCTCGCATAGTCTTGTATAACGACGAATTACACAGGACACGTCGCGCCGTGAATTTCGACGTGAGCAGTGCACCTTCCGAGAGGTGTGATGAGGCGACCTCCAGCGCTTCGTATCTGTGGCCCTACCCAAATGTCGTAACTTTTTGAAGGTGACGAGAGTCTCCCTCTCAAAACGGAGTAGTCTGCTCCGTTGTCCACGAGTGCCGATGCGTCGTGGGCGTCGATAGCACTGTTCAGGTTGTTGGCCACTGTTGCGTGAGCATCGTTGGGACACGGGAAGTCGGGTGAGTGGGAGCGCAGCTTCTTGTCGTCTGCGTCTTGTGGGCGGCACGGCTGCTCTGGCGCAAGGCGACTGGAATGAAACTACGGAAGGTTACGTTAGGGCCCTGAGCTCGCATTCGAAGAAGGTCCTTGCCTTTTGTCGTTGGTGTTGAGTGGTGAGCGTCTCCACCAAATCGCTCCTGCGGACATCCAACTATGTCAAGATTGGCTCGTGGTTCTGAAACCTGCGCTTAGCTGTGCCATCTAATGCAAAGTAGAAGTTGTGCAGGCGCTGTTCTAATGTCCAGTTTTTTTTCGCGCCGCTTAGTTGTATTGTTTGAGCCCGTCTTCATTGTCCTCATGAAGTTCGCCTTGAAGGGGTGTCGGTGTCCGAGGCTCCAAAGCGCAGGTAAACGACGAAAGGACCAGATGGTACCTGCGGCAACTCGGTCCCCATCAACGGCGCTTCAACGTCCTCGGTTGCTGTGTGAGTTGAACGCACTTCGGAGTGTGGCCATTGGTTACGGCGACTGGCTGGGTTCTCTAGTTCGTCGGCGGGGATTAGTTTTCCCGGACTGGAGAAGGATCGGGCCCGACAGATCTTCTCAGGGGTACGTTTCACGTGCATGGAATGCGGCACCTCGCACTTCCACCATAATATCACGAATGACAATTGATGAGGCGACGAAAACTGAAGAAAACTTGACGTTTAATCGGGAAAACTCGTGCCTAAAACAAAATAGATAAAAGCTAGCGTCGCACGTGTCGACGTTGACGAGGCAGCAGGATCAAACGTTGAGGCGAGACTGACCCCTGCTCGCCAAGCGGAGCCACATATGAACACGCGTGGGCTTCTGGAAAAATCGGCATAGAAGGTTCGGCGCATAGAACATTTTAACCTCGAATATGCAAAAGGGCTGTCGAAGTTACCGAAATTCAGAATTTACAGAAATAACAAAAAGGGGCCTCCGCTCCAAGACACTGAACCTCGATCCCTTTACGTAGGAGCCAATGACGATGACGATTTAATTACGAGCGGGCTTGGTCAGCAACGTACGTGACAATATTCCAGCAAACATTAATTTGAAGCTGAATAAGGTGTGCGTTGTATATACCATTTAGTGCACAATGGTGTTTGGCTGGGTGGTGGTGGAGTTTTTAGAGCGCAGCTCTTAGGCGCCCGTTTCCGGCTTGAGCGGCGTCGCCGTCGCCGTCGGCGTAACCGCGCGGTGCATGATGGGTATATTTCCCGCTAAATTTAGCGGAAAATTTTCCACGCTAAATCTAGCGGAAGATTTTTCCCGCTTTATCTAGCGGAAAATTTTCCCCGCTAAATCTAGAGGGAAATTTCCCCGCTAAATCTAGCGGAAAAGTTTCCCGCTAAATGTAGCGAAAACTTTTCCCCGCTGAATCTAGAGGAAAATTTTCCCCGCTAAATCTAGCGGAAAATTTTCCCCTAGTCTAGCGGGAAAATTTTCCCACTAAATCTAGCGGAAAATTTTCCCCGCTAAATCTAGCGCAAAATTTTCCCCGCTAAATTTAGCGGAAAATTTTCCCGCTAAATTTAGCGGGGAAAATTCTCCCCCCTTCTCGAGGTCACGTGACCCCCAGGCCACGTGTCCCCCCCCCTCCCCGAGGTCACGTGAGCCCCCCCCCCCCATGCCTTCCCCTCCTCCTCAAGAGCTGCGCTCTAATCCGGCGTTACAGGGAGTTGTAAACGGCTTTCATTTATCTTTTTCTTTTTATTTTAGCAAGATCTTCATGAACAGTAAATTGCCATCGAGCCTACAGAAATGCAGTGCATTACGTTCTATGTATTTTAATATTTAGGAAAATCACAAGCCACGTTTACTTGAATGCGATCGTAGCGCATCGAATCAAGAAGGAACCAATCGCAAGCAGCCTGCCATGCTACATCTTCCGTTCCATTTTATCCGCTACCACTCAAAAGTGTCACGCCTCGATTCGATGGGCTCGGTCGCATTCATGTAAATGCCGGAACAATTTACTTCTGTTAGGTCACAGCCCAGCACGCGCCTTTTCGCCGCTCTAGAAGCCGAGCAAAGTACGCGCGACACGTAAGTACGTTGAAAGTGGCGCCGACCGAATGCGCTTTTCTAGAAGGGTTTATAAATACTTTGATTAAATACTTAAGGTCCAACGGGCATATGCATGCTTCAAGAGTAGTTACATGTACCGGTGCCTGCAACAGTAACTTTTTTGAAGCAATCTAAAATAATTGGCACGTTTCTTTCTTGCAAGACGTGCGTTGTACGTGGTGCCTCGGTAGTTTGTCAAAAATATGTAGTGAGTGATTCTTTGACCGTTATTCACCTGCATATCTTCCAGCTTCTGACGGAATAACGGATTTATGATGATGTCACGAAAGCTATGATGCTTATGATGCAGCTTATGATGTCACGAAAGTAGCGAAACGCGGCTTGAGTGTACCGAGTTACAGAAACGGTTTTCTCAAAATCCGAACTGTTGTTTTTTAACTTTCTCACCGCTCAGCACGTAGACCAGGTTCATACCTTGTTTAACTAGAGATTATTATAAGCTTCATATAGCACGAACTTCTTATATTCTCGCTGTTATGCGCGAGAAAGGCTGGCGCGGGCGTACCCGATTGTGGACCGAGCGCCTCGCTGCCCGCCGATGTATTCTCCTTTAGATGGCGGGGAAAACAGAAAATACTGGGTAGAACAACGTTTCAGTTTCGGCAGCAAACCAACATTCACAATCTTCTCTTTTTTCTGTCTACTGCCTACATATCCGCTTTCGTGTACTCTGTCCTGCAGTCCATCGTCCAGATTTTGCCATGCAGTATAAAAGACACCACACGTCTACTTCAACAACTTCATACATTCACGAATAACTCCGACAAAGTTCTTTTCAAGTTGCCTGTTACGTTCCTTTACACTGTAATTCCCCACCAGGAAGACCTACTGGCACTGCAACCCTTCTTGATAGGACACAAAATCTGGTGCCTTCTTCTCACATCATTGTCCGTCTTGCAGAGCTGGTGCTAAGCCTGAGCCCTTACAGTTCGATGGCTCTTTCTTTCGTCAGAAATGTAGGGATGCAATGGGCACAAAGATGGGCCCTCTTTTCGCTAACCTCTTCGTGGGGTATGTGGAAATGGCCATCTTTGATTCCCTTACCGATCTGCACGCCGATTGTTGCATCGACTACATCGACGACATATTTCGCTTTTGATCATCCAGCACCGTCGCCAACTTCATTCAGAGCCTCTCGAAAGCGCACCCTTCGTTAAACTTTACATCATCAGTCTCCCGATCTGTTACTTTCCCGAACCTCCGCATATCAGCGGGCAAAAACCTCTTTGAAACCTCCGTACCAATATAAATTCACCGACTCTCAGAGCTACCTGCTCTATTTTTCCTGCCGCCCTCGGTCTCAAAAAGACTCCATTGCATTTTCCCATTTCCTCCGCCAACCGCGCATATGCAGCAACTTTGATGACTTAGAAACAACATGATTCAAATGATTTCTTTCTTCGCCGACCGAGGCTATCCCCTCTACTTGCTCGACAGTGCTAAACGAGAAGACTTCGGCATTACCAGGCATGACGTCTTTTTCTCAGACACTGGTCTTAAAAATAAAAAAAGCCTCATCGCTACGTACCACCCTAAAGTCCCAAAACCAGCACACGAAATTAGCTAGACAACATCTCAATTTCACAATCCCCAACTAATTTTCCAGGACATTTCCGTCGCTTACCCCCGTCCACCGAACCTCCGCCCTCTTTTCGTCAAAAGCAGCCCGAAGGCGAAAACCAACCCAGACCCATGCCTGGCCCCACGATCTGCAATGCTCTCAATTTCCTGACTTGCTAGCACATTGGCTCCTTACAAGAGCTTAAATTCAAAATTCCCGACAATTAGACCTGAAAGTCGGCAAATGTTGTCTCTGCTATTTCCCACACGACCTGCCCTCACATTTTGAACATCGGCGAGACGGACCGCCGGCAGCGCGAACGATTCCGTGAAGTCCTCATCTCGTAACCCGCAGATTGTCAGGAAACCTTCCTTCAGAACAATCCACACATCTAGCCTACCGTTTCTTGACCTCCTGCCATACCGTCCCTTACAAAATACCATATCTGGACTTATATAAAAAATATATGCTTATATAAAAAATTGCCTTTATCTGGCCAGATGAAGCACATCAGTTTATATAAGGCATGACAGACCAGATATGCCCAATTGCTTTATATTTCCGTATCTGGGTCTGCCAAAAATCTCTATACCTGCCTCCAATAATAGGCCAGAGATGTGCCAATAAAATAAGACAACCTTTATATATATATTGTAGTTTTCAAAAGATATCTACCAAAAGTGTCTTCTCATTTCTATAAGAAATAATATCACTTGGATATTGAACATGAACCAACTTTTATAATTTTTACGTGAGCTGCTTTACGGCACTCCTGTGTTCACTCAACTTCGTTGCAAAAGAAAACACGATTATATTTTGATTATACTTCCATGCCTTGCTCTTGAGCGTGGCCTTCGTGTACGCTAGAATTAAGCTAAAATGTACACACTTAAGCTTTGTAAATTTAAATGACTACCAACGCACTTCCTATAAAAGAAAAATTCATTACAAGTAATAGTTCACCTGCACGCACTTTCTACAGGGCCATGCAACGATTTTAACATTGCAAGAATCTGCCCTATGTTAATCTCACTTAGTTTACCTTATCACCGTGTATAAAAAAGCAAAACGTTTATAATTTCTTTACATGCAGTCGCAAACGACTGTCGCGGAGTGACGTGGCCGTGGGGGACACTGCAGGGAAACAGCAACTCATCAATTATTTGTTCAGTTAAAAGCTAACCCAGGTAGCACGCCAGAGGAATGCCCAACTTGGGCAAAGGTCTGGCAAACATAAGGGCCCAACTTTGGCGCAGTTAGGTTTTTGCACCATGGCACTCATCAGTGCCAAAGTACGGTGCCTAACTATAGCCTTAGTTGGGCGATCCTAGGGCATGCCAAAGTTTGGCTCTTCTCTGGTACGCCAGAGGAGTGCCAAAGTTGGTGCCATACTTGAGCCATAACTGCCATAGTAAATCCTAATCTGGGAATTCGGGGCATGCCAAGGTTTGGCGTTTCTCTGGTCCGCCAGAGGAGCGCCAAAGTTGGTGCCATACTTGTGCCATAACTGCCAAAGCAACGCCGAATTTGGGTTATTTCGGACATGCCGACTTTGGCCTTTCTCTGGTCCGCCACAGTTCAGCCAAAGTAAGTGCCAGACTTGAACCATAACCGCCAGAGCAACGCCTAATTTGGTTATTTCGGCCACACCAAGTTTGGCTTTTCTCTGGTCCGCCACAGTTGTGCCAAAGTAAGTGCCAGACTTGAGCCATAACTGCCAAAGCAACGCCTAATTTGGGTATTTCGGCCACGCCAAGTTTGGCTTTTCTCTGGTCCGCCACAGCTGTGCCAAAGTAAGTGCCAGACTTGAGCCATAACTGCCAAAGCAACGCCTAATTTGGGTATTTCGGACATGCCAAGTTTGGCTTTTCTCTGGTCCGCCACAGTTCTGCCCAGATAAGTGCCAGACCTGAACCCTAACTGCCCAAGTTTGGATATCTCTGGTGTGTCACAGAAGTGCTCTTTCACACGCCCCAGAAGAGAATTAAATTAAATAAGCGTTGGAAACATGATGGTCAGATGTCATCACCTCCGTTCCCAAGCAGCACGGCAATACTTTGCAGTATCGTGCCAGTACCGGCCGAAAGTCGGTTCCAATATCGCTCAAATGTCCAGTTTTGCACCACTGTTCGATGTCTGGCAGGTATTGCCGTACAGCCGTTTTGCCCCGGCCTAGCGTTCGCGAAATATTGTGCGAATACTCTACGATGCGCCTGCTCCGTATTGGCCGAACGTCGTGCAAGTATGTGTACGTTGCATATCATTCGTTGCATATTCAATCACATATACGGACAAACAAAATATTTTCGATCGCTCCCAGAAGTTCATTTAACCACTATCATTACACACAGTGTATTCTCGACATATTTACAAAGGTCACACTTCTCTGTAAAACGAAAAGCAAATTATAAAATAGAGTTAACACTGTCCTCATGCCAAGCAAAACTCATCACACAAAAAACCGCGGAGATTAAGAGGAAAGCAGGACTACTATCTGAAGCATGCTTGCAGTGTACTTACTAATAAAAGAGCGATATAATGTAATCCTTGATAGATGCATAATCCAACTCAGGCTCCCCACAAACACACTCGAGAAAGAAGGTTGCGCACATTCAACTGACGTCTCGTCGTCGGCGAAGAGCAGTTTTTGCCGAAGCGTGTCCAACAAACACACCACAAGAATTCCACGAACTCCGGTGAAAAAAATGTCTGTTACCAAAAAATTGGCATGGACGTATTCCGGCCGTTTACGACGAAAAAACACGGCCACGTCTGCAACGCACGAAAGCAACAGAACACTGAAGAGCGCACTTCGAAAACCGGACCTACGTGGCCCGCCTATTTCTATAACTAGGCAAACGGCGAAAACAACAGCCCCAGAGATCCCATCAGCGTGACAGAAAGAGTCACGTGAAAAAGTTTTCGTCCAAACATTTTTGTCCTACGCGTCCTACGCAGAGAGGTCACGCGTTTCGCTCCACCCTTTTGATTTGCTTAAAGCGGCTGTCGCGCTCGCTGACAGCCACACGAAGACACAAAAGCAGGTGGGGAGGATTTGCAAAAGGCGAGGTCGAAGGGGCATCAACAACGCAGCTAAGCTCCCTCTGCATTTTCGACGCTTTAAAGTAAAAAAAAAAAAAAAACGAAGATTACTTTATAAAAAAAGAAGAAAAAAAACCTGCTGTACAGCCAAAGCTACAGGGGCGAGAGTGTATCCCGACCTGTTCAACAGTAAGGAAATAAGGGACGGGGGACTCCCAGCCCTTCTCTGGAATGAAATGAAACGGAATGAAAGAAAAGGCCGCTACTGCCGGTGACCTTGTCGCCTTGCCTAGTCTGTCAGTGTTCGGCTTCCATTGTGGGCCTCAGAAAGATAATCTCCTTTCTTGAGAGCGAAATGGAAGGGGTGCTTATGTTTTGCGGGCTTGTCGCCACCCGATAGGCTTCAATTATTTCTCTCCCAACTCGCTCGCTGTGGCCTCCCATGGCTGTCGTGCCGGCGAAATTAGGAGCGCAGCCGGGACATTTCCTCCCGTGAATGACGATCGGGTGCTGAGAATCCGAAGCAGCTCTTTCGGCGTCCATTTGATGTTCTCGGAGTCGGTCGTTGAGGCATCGCCCCGTTTGCCCGATGTACCTGGCCCCGTAGGACAGGGGATCGCGTACACTTCCTCCGCTTCCTCTCCTTCCCCCAAGATTTCCCTTTCCCGAACTCCCACGGAGCGGGCGGGCGGGCTTTGAGCTTGAAGCCGAAAATAAATGTTGTTGAAGTTGAAAGATTGTCCTGTCTGTATCGTCCCTTATGTGTCTCCACTTTCTAAATGTTTAAAAAGTACCAACACGCTAAAATAGAACAAGTTCCGGGATTTCATTTTAATTCCCCAAGTGTGATGCGGGAGCGGCGCCACGGAGCCCCGGTCGTTTCCGCTCTTTGTTATCGCTAGGATTTGACAGTGCTCACTCACAATGCAAGACACAAACAGAGCCACGCTCGCTTTTGCAATGCGCCGCCTAATAATGATATTGTCACGAATGACAAGTGATGAGGCGGTGAATAACTGAGTAAACTAAACGTTTAATCGGGCGAACTTGTGCCCAAAAATAAAGAGGGAAACAAAAGATAACAGTAGAGCGTCGCGGGCGTCGAGGTCGGCGAAAGAGCAGAGTCGAACGCTGGGGCGAAACTGACTCGGCGTGCCAGGCGGAGCCCCTTTTGTACACGCGTGGGCTTCCGGAACATTCGGCGTAGAAGGTTCGGTTCGTAGAACATTCTAACCTCGAATTAGCAAGGCGGCTCTCGAATTTACTAGAACATCACATCACAGCGTCAACAAAAATGTGTAGGCGCGGCCAGGAATCGAACCCTGGCCTTCTGCGTGGAAGACAAGCGCGATAACCGTTATGCCACGGGCGCGCTGCCTGCTTGGTCAGCTGCGCCCGCGGCATTATTCCCCCTTTAAAAAAAGTGCATCGTCCCGATGCAGCACAACACGAAAAGAAACAAAAACAAATCCACAACTAAAGGACAGCAGACTCGCGAGCCACAATTCACCGTTCACAGTTCACAGTTCACAGTTCACTCGTCGACGACGCTGGACAGTGCTATCGTTCGTAATACGGCTTCAGCCGGACGACGTGCACCACCTCGGGTCGCGGCTGACGTCTGGTTGATGGTCGTGTTCCGTCGGGAAGAACTTCGTAGTTCAGATCTCCGAGGCGTCGGATGACCTTGTAAGGCCCAAAGTAGCGCTTCAGCAGTTTCTCGCTGAGACCGCGACGACGAATTGGCGTCCACACCCACACTCTGTCTCCGGGCTGGAAGTGGACGGCGCGGCGACGAAGATTGTACCGACGAGCGTCGACACGCTGTTGATCGTGGATTCGAAGGCGGGCTAGTTGGCGTGCTTCTTCTGCTCTCTGACTGACCGCATGGGCATCGTCGCATCCGTCATCCACAGGCTCATGGGGCAGCATCGCGTCCAGCATGGTCGTCACTTTTCTACCATGCACCAGCTCGAATGGCGTAAACCCGGTGGTTTCTTGAGCTGCAGTGTTGTAGGCGAACGTGATGTAAGGTAATACCTCGTCCCACGTCTTGTGCTCTACGTCGACGTACATAGAGATCATGTCGGCGATCGTCTTGTTGAGCCGCTCCGTTAGCCCGTTGGTCTGCGGATGGTACGCGGTGGTCCGACGATGGCTGGTGTGGCTGAGCCGAAGGATCTCTTGCGTGAGCTGGGCCAAGAACGATGACCCTCGGTCGGTTATCAAGACTTCGGGGGCGCCATGTCGAAGGAGAATAGACTCGACAAAAAACTTGGCGACTTCCACCGCTGTTCCCGACGGAAGGGCTTTCGTCTCCGCGTACCGGGTAAGGTAATCCGTGGCGACGACTATCCAGCGGTTCCCCGACGTCGATGGCGGGAAGGGCCCAAGCAAATCCATTCCAATTTGTTGGAAAGGCGTAGTAGGGGTCGATATCGGTTGCAGGAATCCCGCTGGTCTCGTCGGAGGTTTCTTACGCCGTTGGCACTCGTGACATGACCGTGTGTACAGATGAACAGTCTTCGGGAGTTTTGGCCAGTAGTACTTGTCACGAATCCGGGCGAGCGTCCTGCTGTAGCCGAGGTGTCCAGCCGTCGGGTCGTCGTGGCAGGCTTGAAAGATTTCTTCTCGCAGGCTGGCCGGAACAACCAGCAGCCAGGCAGGGTTACTTGCTCCGAAGTTCTTCTTGAAGAGCACGCCTCGCTGCAGAACGAAGCTTGGTAAGTCTCGGGCCAAGACTCGCGGAACTGAACTTCCTTGACCTTCGAGGTAGTCGATCACGGCGCGAAGTTCCGGGTCGTTTCGTTGAAGTGCTCCCATGTCGGCATCTGTAACTGCGCCGAGAAAACGGTCGTCATCGTCGTCGTCGTCGGTGCTGTCGGAAGGAGATTCGACTGGGGCCCTAGACAAACAGTCGGCGTCGTTATGCTTGCGGCCAGACTTATGAACAATGGTTACGTCGAATTCTTGCAGTCGGAGACTCCAGCGAGCGAGGCGTCCTGACGGGTCCTTCAGGTTGGCGAGCCAACAGAGAGCGTGGTGGTCCGTGACAACGCGGAACGGGATCCCGTACAGGTACGGTCGGAACTTGGTTAACGACCAGATGACAGCGAGACATTCCTTGTCGGTCGTTGAGTAATTTTCTCTGCCTTGGACAGTGCCCGGCTTGCGTAAGCAATCACCCTCTCTGCTCCGTCTTGTCTTTGGACGAGTACTGCGCCGAGTCCGGCGTTGCTGGCGTCCGTGTGAACTTCCGTTTCCGCTGCTGGATCGAAGTGTCCGAGGATAGGGGGTGACTGGAGTCTTTCCTTCAGTTCGTTGAACGCTTGTTCTTGCTCCTCCCCCACTGGAAGTTCACGTCGTCCTTCGTCAGATGCGTGAGTGGTGCAGAAATCTTGGCGAAATCGCGAACGAAACGCCTGTAGTAAGCGCACAGTCCAAGGAATCTTCTTACGGCTTTCTTGTCTGATGGCTTCGGAAATGCGGCGACGGCGGATGTCTTTGCCGGGTCAGGGCTTACACCCTCAGCACTCACGACATGGCCCAAGAATTTAAGCTCGCCGTAAGCGAACTGACATTTTGACGGCTTGAGTGTCAGTCCAGCCTTCTGGATAGCCTGTAGTACGGCTCGCAGACGTCTCAGGTGCTCGTCGAAGTCGCTTGCGAATACCACGACGTCATCGAGGTAGACGAGACAGCTTTGCCATTTCAAGCCTGAGAGGACGGTATCCATTACGCGCTGGAAGGTCGCCGGTGCTGTGCACAGTCCAAACGGCATCACTTTAAATTCGTACAGTCCGTCCGGCGTGACGAAGGCAGTCTTCTCACGATCCCGTTCGTCGACCTCGATCTGCCAGTACCCACTCTTCAGGTCCATCGACGAAAAGTATCGGGCGTGGCGCAGCCGGTCCAGAGTGTCGTCGATGCGGGGCAACGGGTAGACGTCCTTTTTGTTACGGCGTTCAGTCGACGATAGTCCACGCAGAACCGAAGAGTCCCGTCCTTCTTTTTCACCAGGACTACCGGTGAAGCCCACGGACTGTTTGAGGGCTGGATGATGTCGTCGTCGAGCATTTCTTCAACTTGCTTCTGGATGACTTCTCTCTCTTTCACCGAAACACGGTACGGCGATCGATGAACGGGAAGTGCGTCGTCATCAGTAACAATTCGATGTTTCGCGACCGTCGTTTGGCGTACCTTTGACGACGTGGAGAAGCACTCACTGAACTCGGCTAGAAGGTCACTGAGTTGTCGCCGTTGTGGGGTAGGCAGGGTTGGATCGATGTCGAACTGCGAAGACGGCGTTGTCTCGTGTGGCCACGAAGAGAGGTCTTCTGATACTCCGGCGATAGCGGCTGAGTCGGGGAGTTCCTCGGCGTGACCCACGGCGGTGCCTTTCGTAAGGTGCTGAGCCTCCTGTCGGAAGTTCGTTACGAGTGCAACAGTGCGTCCGTCTTGGAGCTCCGCGATGCCTCTTGCGACGCCGATCCCTCTTCCTAGGAGCAGTTGGACGCTACCCTCCAGCAAAGCTTCTCCGCAGACGCCTTTTTCGGTCGCGACAGGCACAAGTACACTCGAGCGTGGTGGCAAGTTCACGTGGTCGGAGAGTACACGCACTGTAGCTGACGTGGCTGCCAAAGTTGTGTGATCCTCGGGCATTACAACAGGTTTCCGCAGCCTCAATTCGTTGGCTTCAAGGTCGATGACGGCGCTGTACTCGCACAAGAAGTCCATTCCGAGTATAACGTCCCTCGCACAGTCCGGTAGAACGACGAACTTTACCGGACACGTCTCGCCGTGAATCTCGACGCGAGCAGTGCATCTTCCGACTGGCGTGATGAGATGTCCCCCGGCGGTCCGTATCTGTGGGCCATCCCACGGCGTCGTCACTTTCCGAAGGCGTTGGGAGAGCCTCCCACTCAGGACGGAGTAGTCTGCTCCGGTGTCGACGAGAGCCGACGCGTCGTGACCGTCGATAACGATGTTTAGGTTATTCTTCACCGTCGCAGGGGCGTCGTTTCCGTCTCTGGTGGCGTTTGAGTGGGGGCCCTCCGACGTTCGTGGAGGATCTTGTCGTCGGTCGTCTTCGGCAACTCCACCTCCAGGGGTTGCCGCGTCTAGTTTCCCCGGCGAGGAGTGAGGGGTGACAGGCTTTCACGTCGGGGTCGGTGCATCGGTGAAGCTGGACGTCGTGGCGATGGCGACCGGGACACTCGGCGGTACGCAGGCTCGGGGGACTGAGGTCGTCGCAGGTACTCGTCGATCTCCCGAGGGCGTTCACCATAACGGGGGCGTGGATCGTTCGGGTGGAACCCGCGCAGCCCGAGTCGTCGGTAGGGGCATCGGCGGTATGTGTGGTCTGCCTCCCCGCAGTGGAAGCACAGAGGGCGTCGGTCGGGCGTTCGCCACACGTCGGTCTTTCTTGGTGCAGCTTGTTCTGGGCGGACGTGCGCCCGATCTTCCTGGCGTCGGGAATACTGCGGCGCTGGAGGTTCACGTCGGGGAGTCAGCACGTACGGACGCGGGGTTGGTGGTGCTCGTCGGACCACTGCGGCGTAGCTTACAGCGGGCTCCTCCGGTGCTGCTACAGTGGCAGGAGCCTCTGGTTGGATTGCCCGCTGAACTTCTTCGCGGACAGCTTCGGCTATTGACAGCGAAGCAGGTTGGTTGGCAGCAGGCAGGAGCTTCCTGAGCTCTTCTCGGACGACGTCGCGAATTATTTCGCGAATTTCAGTCAGGCTGGAGCCGTGGTTGAATCCCGATGGCAAGGGGGCAGCTACGCCGGGATGCCGCTGGTAGTGGGTTGCCCTTGCAAGTACGGCACGCTCCATGTTCGTCGCCTCGGTGACGAATTCTTGAACGGTCGTCGGTGGGTTGCGTACGAGTCCACCGAAGATGTCGTCCTTCACGCCGCGCATCAGAATGCGCAGCTTCTTTTCCTCGGTGGCCTGAGGGTCGGCGCGGGAGCTTAGGCGCAGGACGTCTTCTACGAAACTAGTGACGCTCTCATTGGGGCCCTGGGTCCTGGACTGCAGCAAATCTTCGGCCCTCTCTCTTCGATGTTGATTGGCGAACGTTCGCGTCAGCTCGTTCTTGCAAAGCTCCCATGAAGTCAAAGAAGCTTCGTGGTTTTCGAACCAGTGCCTTGCAGTTCCCTCGAGCGAGAAATAGAGGTTCTGCAGGCGCTGTTCGTCACTCCACCCGTTGTGGCGAGCCACGCGCTCGTACTGGTTGATCCAGTCTTCGACGTCCTCGTAGGTCTCGCCGAGGAAAGGAGTAGGCGTCCGCGGAGCGACGGGCAGGACGACGACGGGCGGGGTGGTCATCGTCGGGAGCTTCTTCTTCGGCTTCTGCAGCAAGGGTCCGGATGTCGGGAGTTGGACTTCGGTACGGCGGCTTGCTTGGGCGTCGGCGTCTTCTGCGTAGGGTACCCTTCCGGGCCTGAGCACCTCACTTGGCGGGGATGTCTTCGGAGGGGTACGGTCCACGGGCATAGAATGCGGTACCCCGCACCTCCACCAAAATGTCACGAATGACAAGTGATGAGGCGGTGAATAACTGAGTAAACTAAACGTTTAATCGGGCGAACTTGTGCCCAAAAATAAAGAGGGAAACAAAAGATAACAGTAGAGCGTCGCGGGCGTCGA
>JAZHYW010008052.1:0-101901 GCA_037355805.1 Ixodes ricinus | reverse complement strand
CATTTTTTAATGCGAATAGCATTCTTTGGCTACTTCACGCACTTTCGTCTATGTATCTATCTGGCTATCTAACCTCTTACGCCGCGGGTCGATAAATAAATAAAAAAGACCGGCGCCGGCTGGGATTCGAACCGTTGACCCTTTGATCAGCAGGCAGACGCGCTAACCACAGAGCTATGAAGGCAGTCATTCAACGCATCTCTAAACGGTTGTTTATATCTTTACCATAGACGCGCTTTACAGCGCTGTCACAGCTGCGCGATGCTGCGCGCGTCTGACGAGGGCGCCATTCCGCCCCGTGAGGCTGAGCACGGCCACGCTCACCCTCTCCCGCGCTCGGGAGAGGGTGATGTAGCGGCCGTGCTCAGCCTCACGAGAGCGGAATGAGCCCTCGTGCATGGAACGCGCGCGCACCGGTAGCTGTGACAGCGCTGTAAAGCGCGTCCTGTGGTAAAGATATAAACAACCGTTTAGAGTACCGTTGGTTGAGACTAGCTGAGACGCCAGAAAGTCTGGTCGGTACCATTTTGAGTGTTTGTGCGTATGGCGCGTGCTTTGCTCGCCTTCCTATGACACAAACGCACGTGCTGGGCTGCGGAGATCGTGCGCAGGGCTGTGAAAGTGTCAACAAATTTAGAATCGCCTCAAGAGTGGGCTGGCGTATCTAGAGTGTGCCGGCCACCTGACGAACGCGCATAACTCCGCACCGTTTGATGCTATTCGCATTAACGTAGATAATCATTCCCAAAGGATGGGTTCTGCTGATTTTTTTTACCTTTTTGAAAGTAACAAGATTGTGTGCGTACGTAGCTTTGATAGGCGCTGAATATGCCCGTGAGCAGAGATCCCGAAAACGTGTCATATGACGTCACGCTCCGGGAAAGAGGGCTTCAGCGGTACCCTGAAAATTATTTTATGCGACTTCCATGCACCCAAATTATAAAAAAAAATCAATATTTTTGGTTTTGGAGGTTTAATAACGACGATGTAAGTCCTTCCGCTGCCTACAAAACGAGTTGAGCTTCTTTTTAAGGTCGTGTATTAAATGCATTTTTTTTGCTTTCCTGGTAGCCCTCAGCACCGCCCGACCTATCTTGCTCTGGATCTGCAACTGCAAAGCCTGCATGTATGGCTGGTACCAACACGAGGCCGCGATAGTAATTTTCGCCCAGGTCGAATGAACGGTTAAACATTCAGGATCTATTTGAGCTGGTGAAGGTTATTATGGCGAGAAGTGCCTAAGATTGTGGTTTCTTGAAAGAGATGATCCCAAACGCATTAAACTCTCAATCACAGCTAAACTTGATGGGAATAAAATCTCTCAAATGTACACCCGTGACGTTTTTTGAGTTTGTGCTTGCATTGCGGTAACTTAATGGACGCGCATTGGGCATCCAAAAACCCTGGACTATGCGTGGACATTTTTTTTTATTATTAAGAAGCGACAAATTGTTGTGAACTGCTCCATTTTCCTAGGTATCTAGAAATATGTCACGCCATAATAGATGGCGCGTTTTAACATACAAAACTGCATATAAAAAGGCAATGCAAATCAAGATATCGCTTTTTATAATTTTGGATGCTACGGCTTTTAGACTGAGTTACCGTTGGGATTAAAAAAATTAACTTAAAATCGACCTTATAGTAACAACTCTTTTGAATAAGCACTGAGCATGAAACCGAGGGTTTCTCCTTAATGCTATGTTGTTTCAAACATCTATTTAACGAATTTCTCTTCAATACAGATCAGCAGTGTTTAAAACGTCTATGTAAATGTATCGCCCACTAGGTAGCATCAGTTACATATATTTTTGTTATTTTATTTACTTGCGTATACAATGTGCGCATTGGTGAAATTTTTGTTAGGGAAACCGGCCATCATTGCTGCCTGTTCTCGACTAAAAGAAAACGCAAAGGAAACGTGACACCTTTATAATCAAGAAACCAAGCATAACCAAAGGTGAACATAAGAATGCATCTTTATTGTTCGCACACACACACACACACACACAAGCATTTTTTTGTCATCATCTTGTAAACCCTGAGATGGGGAACGATAAAAAAAACGGTTAATTACCAGCTCGCCTGCATTCTCTCACTGCTTACAATTTTTTTGTGTTCTTTTTTACCTCAAAAGTTAACTATGTATACCGCCGGAAAGCTTATTCTCCGAACAAATGTGATGCTAGTGATCCGAACCAGAAGCCAAGATTTCAGAGCTGGCCGTTATTTCATTCAAACTTAAAATGATAGTTTTTTCAAATTTTCAATGGGAAAATGGCGGCCGGCGAGCTCTCGAATATATATGGAGATGAATGAGGCCAGTTACCGAAAACGGGCAAAAGCAGGTTCAATTTTGCCAATAAAATTTTCAGAAAATTTCATATGTTTTGATTATGATACAGGGTAGTTCTGAAATTTTGGCACATGGTTCGGACCACTTGAGCAACATTTGGGCAAAAATGAGCGTCCGGCGATGCATATTTCTTTTTCTTTTTTGCGGTAGAAAAAGAAGTTCATTATTTTGCGGTCACGTTTGTATATATATATATATATAAAGAAACGGTTAGAATTTTGTTTGACGCAATTTGCTTTCATTTCCTTAGTCGGGACGTTTTGGCACTGTTCAAATCAGCTCTATAATACTGTTTTAGGCAACGCTTGCCAAGAAGCGGAACGTACGCCGTTCACGTAGCCCGGGGCTCTCAAGATGCTTTTACGATTTGTCCCCGTCGTCACGTCGCTTCCTTCCTTATACGATGAAAGATTTTGACAATGTGTGTAGGGTAGTAAACAATGGGGCTCTTTGGTGTCCACTCCAAGTCAGTGCTGCTCTCTGGCGTGTGATTATAATGCAATTACATGCGGAACGTGTTTGTCCTTTGTCCCTCTTGTTCCCCTTCTCCAGGTATTATTTTCGTGTCTAGCGTGTGCGTTCGCGAGCTGGCTCGAGTTCTTTTTTTTTTTAACTGTGCTCTTTACAAAAAGAGTATCCCGTGTCATCTATGGACAATGCTGCTACACATATTTCAAGTAAAAATAATATCAGTTGGTGCAAAGGAGGCCTTTTCACGTTGCGGGCGCACTGCAGAACCACTTAGATACATTTTAGCCGATGGTCTGCCCTGCTTTGCACTACTTTTTTGGAAATCGGTAAAGTTTCGAGAATAGGAGCTTCCCTGCTGTGTTTCCTATGTTAATGTATTTGTTGTGGTGACAGTCGCACATACCGGTGAAAATTTACGTTTTTTTTTCTTCTTTTTCTGAAATTTCGCGAATGACATAACGAAACAGGGGAAACAAAAATTCTGGCCTACCGGCGAGAACAGGGAGCGCCGGAAAGCGTAATAGAAAACAAAAATCTTTTGAAAAAAGTGAACTGACTAATTTCGGCCCTTTGATTGGCGCGTGTTCACGTACGTCACTTTGCCTGGCTTTTGAGGTAAGAGACAGGGAGAGGATGGTAGTTTAGGCCTAGGCAAACACGCCTCAGTTATTCACACGCTATAATTTCCCGGTTTCAACGATGTTTGCCTGTGCGTGTAGGGTTCGCACATCTAAGAGACGTCTAAAAGGCAGCGCGTGAATCACTGAAGCACGTTTAGCTCAACATCGCTTCCCCCTTCCCCCCAAATCCTCTCTCTACAGACGAACGCCTGGCAATGTGACGACCATGAAAACGGGCCAATCGGTGTGCAAAAATGTGCCTGTTCCCCTCCTTCACAAGTTTCTGCTTGGGAACATTTATGCGTTCACTCGCGTTTAGAGACATTGCAGCTGTAATTGTCCCCTGCTTTTAGAATAGGTTGTTACGTTCCTAACCCTGGCGAGGCCGTGCTCCAACTACGGCACACTTACAGGTGCGGTACGCAACACCATTGCTCAGTAGAGACCATCTCGAAGACCCGGAACCACGTTTTTTGTACATTTGGCAAAGTAACCAACATCCACGGGTCTTCGTCTTCCTCTTTCTCTAACATCGTGAAAAGCTACTGCTCCGAAGCCATAAACCTCCAGGCCAATGACAGGGCTGTTAGACCTCATTTTCATCGATGCCGACAGCCATCTTCCAATCAGACCAAGATCCCGCCGGTGATGCAAGATCATCACGTCACCACGGAACTTCGGTCTCCAGCTTGTTCGTCCCCCATGCCTTAAAAAGGTATGAACGCTTCTCCAGGAGATAGAGTCTAACAATTTCCGTCTAAACCAGAGGTCTCCAAACCCCTATCCGCGTTCCAGATCCGGCCCCGCGGTGGCGTCCCACTGACACTCGGATGGTCGCAGTCTTTCGAGTGTGACGCCCGGCCAGTCTTGTACGCGTTACTGTAAAAAAGCAACCCATTAATAGTACTGTTACTTTATTTAAAATGTAACTAATTACAGTGCTCAATTACCACATCACAAACGTAATAAAAATACCAGGAAATAAGTGGTTAATTTCCAGGTTAGTTTTTTTCGTTTACCGTATTTACTCGTGTAATAGCCGCACTATTTATGAACAAGGCCCTTGCGTCGTCTTTCCTTCAGAACACATATACAGCCAATCATCGCGTTGCGCATAAATAACACAGTGAATAACTAGATCGCGAACACGATTCGCCATACAAATGCAATATTCATAGATGGTATCTTCGCGCGAAGACGTCATCTCTGTTCTGTAAACCGCTAGAATCATGCTGTCGATTGCGGTGATTGGTAATCCGCGTGCTCCGAGGAAAAGCGAACCCTCAGGTTTTCTTCGTAAACAGTGTGGCTAATACTCGAGTAAATTCGGTACTTATTATATTGAAATAAAAAATAGAGACATATATCTTAAATGTGGTTACATTTTGTTTCTCGTTGTCATTCACACCTTGTTACGCTTCAACAGCTGTTGTTGTTCGACCTTCTCGTCAGTCATCTCACGTTTTCTGGGGAACATATCTGGCGCGACGCTGAAGAGCCTCTCGACGGATGCGTGTGAGGGTAAAATCGGTTTTGTAGCGCACAAACACTTTGCGCACCAGTTCCTGGTTGTGTAGTGCTTGGATGGACACTTTAGATCTTCTAGAAAGCGAATTGCTTCACTTTTGCGACCGCCTGTTGAAAGCGTTTCTGGTCGGGGCAGCGAAGTTCTGAAAACAAATTGTCCGTGGACGGATTCTCCCGAGCGCCCGCACAGACGGCGGCATTGACGACACAGTCGTCTGTACCGGGGCAAACCCTGATTGTAACAACCCCTGCACAGGAAACAAGGCACTTTCCAGAGCTCGATCGCCAAAACGTCGCTGAGCGCGTTGACTTTCTAACCCTTCTGGTGTCTTGGTATCTTTTTTTAGTTGTTTAGGAGTAAAAGAAAAGTGTCCAACGTTGGTGCAACATTGAAGAGTGACGCGGGGGAAAACAAAGCGATTTTTTTACATAAGAATACTTACAAATTTTTGCTCTTTCGGAGACATATCTTGATAATTGTAATTGACTACGAAAAACAGTAATTGAATTACACTGAACGTTAGGGCAGGAAAAAGAAATGGAAGCGTTAAAAAGTTACAACAAAATGTATTTGAGTACAACTCATCAGTTACTATTTGTAACTCGTGCGAACAAGTCTGCGCCCGGCCTGCAACCCGCTTCTACAAACGCAAAAACAAAAACATGCGTAAAAACAAAGGCATAGCGACGAGCATTAAAAACGGAAACAAACTTATTAGAGAGAATATGAAAACAAAAACCATAAAAACGTTCGTGTTGCCGCCATATTATTTATTGTACATCCTTATGACTAACATTAATACTCATTGTCCCTTCTTTCATGTCCGTGCAACTATGTTGAAGTTCCTTTGCTTTAAAATAAATATCCTGCTTAGACTCCTGTGTCACTATTGCATATTGTCACTATGAGAACTCCCATCCTCATTTAGGTTGCCCTGAGTAGGTTTCTGTGATTGCCTAAATATGGCGATAACTCACTTTGTTGGCTCTAAGCATCCCAAAAAGGTCATAAATCATAACGATGCGCGGCCGACTTCCCCATTGAAAAAGGCAATCAAAGATCCAACACACCGAGGGCGTCTCCGGCGATGGGAAGAGCTTTGTTCCGGTAGGCAGGACGACATGTGACCAATGAAAACTCGACATTTTGTTGAGATTTCACACCGTGTTATGACAAAATATTATGTTTTTGAGCATGATAAAAGCCAATAAGAGTAATCGAAAAATGTTACGAGGAGAGGGACCATAATACTGAAATTAACATCTAGAAAACAACGCAGTATTTGTTTTTATTTGTTTTTCTGCGGACGTGATGTGTCCGGTCGTCAGCTCTCGAGCGCGCTGGCTGAATTGAATCGTAGTCCGGGCTGTGTGGGCAACGAGCCGTTGCTATTCCAGATATCACTCCGCAGTTCCACCAGTAGGAGGTGCGAGGATCTTTTGCTTCCTATTGCTAACAGTGTTCCTGGTTTCGGAACATGCTCCTCCCATCGGTGGAGATGACCTCGGTGTGTTGCGTTTTTTATTGTTTTTTTAATTTGGAAATCGGCAGCGTGTAGTCATAATTTAGAGATTCTTAGGATGCTTAGTCCCAGCTGAGTGAGTTATGGCCATATTTAGGCGATCTGAGAAACCTCTTCGGGGCAACATTAAGTCTGGTTCACACAGTTGCAACCGACAACGACCGCTTACGACCGCCATGGCTGTTGCGCTTCAACGTCCTAAGCCGTCAGAAGAGGCGTAAAAGCGGGTATGTTGGACTCGATTGTAGTCGGTTGCAACTGCACGAACCTCCCTTTAGTCTTCTCCCCTCTGTGAATATGCAATATTCCAATGCGCTTTATTTAGGACTGTTCATTTTCTAGGTCAGTTATTTTTAGTATCTTAATTAGCAACATATTTGAT
Organism: Ixodes ricinus; assembly: GCA_037355805.1. Lineage (NCBI taxonomy): Eukaryota > Metazoa > Arthropoda > Arachnida > Ixodida > Ixodidae > Ixodes > Ixodes ricinus. The sequence continues at coordinate 95,022 of JAZHYW010008052.1, read as the reverse complement.
TTTGAAATAGAGTATATAAATTCGTTCACTCTGCCAATCCCCAGCGATTTGTGCCACCGTATGCTTGCGCCATCTCTTAGCGGGTTACGGCAGCGCTCCTATTGAAGTCGATGTATTTAATATACAAATATGGCCATAACACTGAGACGGTGTGATTTGCACAATATGTCATGCAACTACTCCATTCTATCATATACCGCTATTCTTGGGCCGAATTTCAAGATGATTACGTGTAAGCTGCAGGTTCCTCAGTCGAATAATAATTTTGTACGTATTTTTACTGCGGAGAGTATCCAAGTTAATTGAGGTGTACATTTTCTATTGGGTATAGACAACTCGTGTTGATTGTTTAAATTAAATAGGTTTCCTCTTAAGTATTATGTCAAATCTTGTAGCGTCTAAGATCTGCATCACATTTGTAGCAAAACATATTACGGAGGCAGGTCCCTCAATTGTTTTAAAAACAGCGAAATTCAAACTACCACCATTTAAAAATACAGCAAAAAACAAGACTTGCCATGCCACTGGAGTAAGCCACAAGAATCGATAATGTGCTGGGTACGTACCGCTTTTCTTAAAGTTATTTTCTTGGGTTCCTTAGAACGATTTGCCAAATAAGGTGGATTCATTGTCGTTTAGACGTTTATGAACCTTTCCAGCATTCTGCTGCGTACATGAATAAACTAAAAAACTAAAAGAACCGTTTGTATTACGATAAGATAATATAAATAAACGTTTTTAATATGTTCTTGCTAATTAATAATGTTATGTGATTATAACAATGATTTTAATGTAAGGAATGTGAACACTGCAGTGAATAAAGGATTTATGAAAGAATGATTGTTCTTGTGAACTTATAACACTCACATGGCAAAAGTAATATTTAGACACGTATTAAATGTTTTTATGAAATTGATTATGCCAGTCGCCCTTAACACAAATCACGAAAAGAAAAAACTCGTGAAACGAGAGTATTGAAACGTAATTTTCGACTTGATATCACATGCCTCGAAGAGGGCTGAAGCCTAAGATTTTGCAATAGCATCGGCCTGTTTTACACGGCCGTAATATTTGTGTTTTGTAAACAGTTACGAATTCGGCCGATCTCAGGATCTTCCTGGATGGGGCGCGGGTGCCCAAGTTTGAAATGATGAACGTATACCTAAAAACAGTCGAATCATATCCACTTTGAGACAGGATTTTTTAAAGACGGATCATTTTAGAGGATTCGCTAAAGCAGCAGCTTGTAATCAAAAGCCCTAAATTGTGTATTTCTTCCCGAGTTAAGAACTCGGCCGTTATCAAAAAGTTCATGAATGAGCCGCGTGTCTCCAGATTTGAAATTGTGAACGAATGCGTGAAAACGGCCTAATTATCCCCAATTTAAACTTTCTAAAAAAAGAAAAACATAACTTATATTTAAAGCACTTGCCATAGTACCGGGACGTGTTCTAGATATTTACATTTTATATTTCGCCTTTAGTTGGGAGCGGCGTTGTCCTCAGACAGCTCCCCGGCGAGGGGCGAGTGCCCAAATTTCAAAAGATGAAAGAATCCGTAATACTGGCAGAACCATCCCCACTTTGAGACCGGCTTACTCAAAAAAGACTGTTCTTAAAGTACTTGCATAGCACCAAGACGAGTTTCGGGGCTTCGTATTTTAAATATTTTATACAGCTATAGACTGAGTTGTCCTCAACAGGTTTCGTTTCGAGGCGCGTGTGTTCATATTTCAAAGGAGTGACAAATGCGTAAAGTCGGGCGAACCGTTTCCAATTTAAAAGTCGTTTTCTCAAAAAAGGACGCATTTTGAAATATTTGCTATATTACCTGGACGTGCTCAAGTGCTGTATATTTTGTATTCCTCTTTTAGACTGGGTTGTCCTTCAAACGTTCCCTGGCGAGGAGCAAACGCCCACATTTCAAAAGATGAACAAAAAAAAAATGCGTCAAAATGTTCAAACAATTTCCATTCTGAAACCGGTTTTTCTCGGAAATGACTCAGTTTAAAGTGTTTCCTGTGGTACCAGGTTGGACTCGATAGCTCTGCATTTTATATTCCTCCTTTAGAAGAGAAATTCGTTGTTCTACAAAAGTTCCCTGGCGAGTTGCGTGCGTCCAAATTTAAAGAGTAGAACCATCCCCACTTTGAAACCGGATTTCTTTAAAAAAAATAATTTTGGAGTACTTGCCTTAGTATCTGGATTTGCTTGAGGGCTCTATACTTTACATTCCGCCTTTATTTGAAGACTGAGTTGTCTTCAAAACGTTCCATGGCGAGGGGTGGGTGCCCACATTTCAAGTGATGAACGAATGCGTAGAAACAGAACAACCCCAATATGAGACAGGTTTTGGTTTTTCCAGAAAGGATTTATTTTTGAGTATTTGCATAGTACTTTGATGTGCTCGAGGGCTCTACATTTCATATTACGTTTTTAGTTGGGAACTCAGTTCTCAAAAAGTTCCCTCACGCCCAAATTTCAAAAAACATGAACAAATGCCTAAAAACGGCCAAACAATACCCACTTTCAGACCGGTTTTTAAAAAATAATAATTCTGAAATATTTTACATAGTACCTGGATGTGACTGAATGCTCTATATTTTCTATTATGGCTTTAGAATGGGTTGTCCTCTAAACGTTCTCTGGCGAGGAGCGTGTGCCCGAATTTCAAACGTTTCACGAACGCATAAAAATTGCCGAACCATCACCTCTTTGAGATGATGCCACTCGGATAAGCCTTGATGTTTTATGATTTGGCACGGTGGAGGCCGATGATAAAATTACCATCCCTGTTTTCGCAACGCCAACATTGCGCCTTGTGCGTGAGTGGTAACTTTAGCGCACCATCGCGTTTCTCATGTGTTTCAGTATTTGTAAAATTTAGTTATTTAGTCGTCTTCGATGACGCCCACCAAGTTCCTTATTTGAACAATATCTTTAGTTTTACTAATTAGAATTATTCGACAAACACTCGTGAGGTATTCAATTTATCGTGACGATTATAGCCCCTATATAGTGTCCCTCTGGTTGTATAAATTACGTGATTATATGCTCTAGTGAAGGTTTAACGGATAAAAAAAAAACATGTCATCAGCCTAAAATAAGACCCTCTCTACGTTTATAAAGGTAATGCATTTAGCAATGCAGTACAATCGGACGTGGTGTAAATGCCGAATAAACGATAGTTTCTATACATTGTCTCAGCTAAAGCACAAACGCAGCCGACGCTACGACCTGTTGGGACCGATCGTGCAGCGTCAAAAGCTAAAGTAACTCGGCGTTTTCTGTTTACGATTGGTTGAGCGATGTTAGAAAACGATCAGAAACATGACGAACGCCATTTTGGTGCTCTTTGAAGTTTAATAGATGTTTGTTTTCAGAGGCGATCCACTTTTACAAACCGTTAGTCAAGTGAGATTGCGTGATGCGCTTCCTGAGTTTTGCTTCGTCAAGCGAGGACATAGGTGCCTGTGTTTTTGGTGCCTATTTTTTCTTTGTTGGTGCCTATCGGTTTTTAGTAACGTGTTTTTCACTCGAATAGTTGTCTGGTATGTCGCGCAAACGAATAACGAATGATTTGATTGATTTTCGTTTTCCTATTCCTCTGTACTGTTTTCCGTACAGTGCAGGCCCAGGACGGGGTGTCTTAAAGAGAGTCAAGCGAATGGTGGTACCCTCAACACCAATACTATTCTTTAAGTAGCCCAGTCAAACGCTCCATGTTAAAGCCGAGTTAGTTAAAAACGTTTTCCCAGTAGCTTGGTATGATAACTGCATACCGTAAAAAAAGTACGGAACGGTCGACCATGTTTTGCTTGACTGTTGAAACGCGGTCTTCTTTCGGGACTTCCTGCGAAGGACCCTCAAAAAGACTTCCCATTAACGCCCTATGTCATACGTTTTTGAGCGGTAAAAGAGGAAAATTACGTTCCTTAGGACATGATTCAACTGCTGGGCCTGCACAGGATACGGCGGTGCCTCATGGCTGTACGTTACGCGGATGTCGATGTTCGCCCGGTGCATAAGTGTTTTGTTGATCACATGTGCATTCTGAAGGAAATGCATAAGGACCAGCAGCCTACAGCTGAGTGGCTGCGACTTCTTGAGGTGTTGTTTACCCTCAAATTCTTGTTGCGCGTTCGACAAAGCCAAGATGGCTGGTGCCTTTTAGTGTTTTATTGCGATTGTGTGTCACCGACATTTGTCATTGTCTAAATCAAGAAATAAAGAAAAAAATCCGCGTGCATAGCGGAGGTGGCAACACACGAGGCTGTCCCGCAGAGGAATGGGGTTCGAAACCCGTTCAGTCCGGATCCTCTTGTTTTCATTCTGTATTCTTAGAAGAAATCTCCGCCCATTCGCGACTGTCCTCGAGTGTTCTTGATCAGAACAATCCTGATCGTTCTGCCTCTATGAAAGTAGCGATGACGCGCTGCTTCGGGTTAGTTACTCCTTCATCGCAGTCGCAAGATGCTTGGCACTTTTGTCTTCAAGTTTGTAGGCACAAGTTCGCCTGATCGAACGTTTATATAACAGCGATATTACAGCGATAGCTGTTAGTTCCCAGGTAGCATACCACGTTGGGCGGTATCGGGACTACGCCGGTTGGTCCTGGTAACAGGATGGCGGCACCCGGCCGTTGACGCCGGTAAGCTACCGGCCCTGGCCGCCGTTGGGGTTTCGTCTTGCTCACTGGCCAGTTCAGCCGTAGAAGTTGTAGTGACTGGCCGGCATCGGGTTTTTGCTCTCTTTGCTGGCCAGTCTTTCCATGGAGGTTCTAGTAACCGGCCGGAATAGGTATTTTGCTTTCTTTGATGGCCAGTATTTCACATAAAAGGTCAGTAACTGGCCGGCACCGGTATTTCGCTGTCTTTCATGGCCAGTATTTACATTGAAGTGAAGTAACTGGCCGGCATCGTCGTTTTTCTGTTCAGGCTGGCGAGCCCCGACATGGAAATTCCGTTTACTGAGCGGCATCGTTTTTTTTTGCCGTTTTTATTATGCAGTAAAGTGATTGAGATTTTGACGAACCGCGGCAATTTATGAATAGCGAGTGAAAATGTTTGTGTTCCTCAATTCTTCGTAAATGACTGCCGACGCCGGCGTATTGCTTATGATGCTACGAGAGGTACATAACTCTCCTGAGATCATATTACTGATGATTTTAATTGAGTGGGAAAATATGCTATTTCAGGCAGGAATCGGCTGTTTTCTGTGGTAGTTACTATCATCTAACATATATATTTCAAATGTTCACATAGCGAGACGATATCTGCCCCCTAATAGCTTATGTTATACCATATACCGCACAAGAGGAACCCGAATATAAAAACAACTAACGCATAAAAACGAGAAACACCAATGCGTTGTGGATGTTCACAGCGCCGAGTTTGTTAATGTGACCCCTTGACGCTACGAAAAATACATGTTACAACGCCAAACGATACCTTTTCTGAAAGCTATAAATAGTTTAATTATCCGCACTCTACTTGAATTTCAGGAATAGAAACGTGTTTAGGCCTAATAAAAAAGTAAAACTGCGCAGCGCAACTTCGATACGTAAAACCAGGCGGCGCGCAGGGGATAGCGCTGATCTACCAGAACAAAATTAAATACTACTTTCCGAAAGTCAGGAAATTAAGAGATGTGCCTAGTGTGTAGCGCGCTATGAGCTCAGGTAAATAAGTCCCTTGAAATTCGGCATTTGTGTTTTAATAGTGGGTGAAGATGCCCTCTTTCAGACCAACTTCGGCTGCACCACTGTGGCAGTTTTACCACTTACATATTTTCCCATTTTGGTCTAAATATGCCCATTATTATAACCTTCCTTTCATCGTTGAAAGAACTTGAGCTGTTTGCCTACTGCACCGACACACCTATTAGCACAGAGGGAGCGAGTCATTCCGTCAAATCAAGAGGGCCACGGCTTGTGCATTGCATCAGTTTAAACTTGGGCTAGCACTTTTATTTTCATCTGCTGCGTGACTGTTACCCTAAAGTAGGATGCCGACCGACTGCAAAAACATGGAAGATATTTAAAATAATAAAAATCAATATCAATAGTTAGAAAAAACAGCTTTTCTTTACTGCCATTCGAACCCATGACCTCAGGCTCAGAAACACAGAGTGTGAACAGAACAGGCCACAGACACCCGTCGGATTTTCGCGTCTCTTTGTGGAGGTTACATGCCTGCTGAATTCGTTTGGAAGCTTTGTAGGGTTAGTTTCGTGTTTAAACTTTTACTATGTGTTCAGGAAGAATTTCCAGTATTGTGGCAATGTTTACATAATAATTTATTACTGTGTCTCCTATGAGTTTTATAATGCGGTTTGCTGATTGTTTTATTGCAAGTGTGTTGAACATAAACAAACATGGCTTCCGTAAAGTCGTTAGACATTCGTAAAAGCAAACGACAGCAATCCAACCGAATCCACAGCGTATGTCTGGCACGTACTGTCGTGTGTTTGCATATCTGTGTCTTCGGGTCAATTTCCCGCTTAGTCGTGACGCGTGGAGTTTGCCTTAGTTTCAAATGTGTAGCAAAAAGATGGCAGTGACTGTCAGACGTGGAACTACGTCATATCTGCTCAACAGCCAAGATCATGGCACGGCCGTTCCGAAATAAGTTCGTTTCTTTGTTTGTTAGGGCTAGATTATTCTTTCCTGCGTTCAGAAGGCTTGTTATTGTCTGTAGGTAGCTTGGTTTTACCAGTATTACTGATTGTACGCGAATGATGTTATGCGAGGCTGTTTTTCTTCTTTTTTCCTCGATGCAGAGCACTCCATCCTCGTGCTGGTTATCGTTCATAAATGAACGCTTAGGCAGCGTACTCGTCCAAGGTGCATCAGCAGCGGCGGAACTTTTTGGAAGATTGGTGGGGGGGGGGGGGGAGGTGCGAAGAGCAGAAAAGGGAGGGGGGGGGTCTTTGTTTGCCTCCCTCCACCATATTGTTTACTAGTAAACTACAATGTTTGGAAGAGCGCGGGCCCCTCCATTGCCGAAGCCACAAGGTTTCACACTATGGGTGGATTCGGTGTGCGTGCTTGCGTGCGGAGAGCTGGGCCAGGCAATAAAAGGCAGCGATTGATTGATCGAGCAAGCCCGTAGCTTCCAGACATTGCATTAGCATATTTGTCAGGATATTGCGTTAACCTAATTGACCCAACCTTTTATTTTTATTTTTCAATGCCCCTAGTGAATTGTGCATGCTAGGATTGCGTTAGTTTTGTTAGTTTCACATAATCCACAGCACATTTTTCACCTTTAGACGCAGTGCAGCCCTCGCCGAACAGAAGCTAGCATCGACTAGGTCGATTCGTTTCTGCATCACCAGCTGAGCCGAGGTTTAAGTAGTGGGGAAGGATATTTTACGTACGTTTACGTGTGGGGAGAAGTAATCAAAATGAAAACCGTCCCACCGCTCCGCGGACGGCTACCAGCGAGGGCGGTCGTCGCGCCGGGTTCGCCAAACGTCATGCGAACAACGATGACCCCGGTATCCAACAGTGTTTATTGAGAACCAGGGGTCTCCAACAAGACACTGCGGTCAAGCGAGCCGTGGACACAGAGTGCCCGCAGCGCCCGCCGACTTGAGAGCCAAAGGGGTAATTGCGAGCGGAGTCATCGCCTGTGGGCCGAGGTCACGCCGCTAACCGTCGTCGCAGAAGTTTGGGCCAAGGCTCTCAGCAGACGAAAGCCCACTAGGAGTAGAGGAGGCCGACTGTAAGAGCCAGGGGAAACGCTAGTGTTGAGTCCTCGCCGGTCGGACGAGCTAACGCTGCGACTCGATCCGTCGTTCGGAGTCCAATCCAGGACTCCTCGACCAGACGGCCTGCCACTCGGAGGAGGGCAGGCCCGACTGTCCCGCGCGATCTCGCTGGTCCGCCAAAAACGAAAGACGCGCGGAGGAGAGTGAGAGAGTAGGCCAGCATAGCGGCGTAGTCTCCACGACACGATACGGAGCGACCAGTCTCGAAGTCAGACGACTCCGCCCGGAACGCCCGCGGCTTACGCCTTCTCGGGGGAAGGAAACCAGTGTCTCCCACAAGGTCCATGGCAGTCTGCAAATGTTGTTGGTGGTAGGCTGCCTTATATATGCAGCTGTGTAAAAGCAGCTTGTCCTGGGTGACAATTTAAAATGAGGTTGTATGTTTTAGAAAGTGAAATTTGCATGAGCATACTTGCAATGTGAAACCCCCAAGCCTGTTCTGAACTTTCATCCTCTTGAGATTATATTACCGCCGTTTCTGCTGCACACACACTGCCTACTTCGGCCAGGTGGAGACTCGATTCATATGAAGGTGAACAGGTGATTATCAGCTGCTCTGTGCTGTCCTTGGTGACTTTCTCTCCATTACCGGATGACTTACCATGCTTGTTTCACAAGGTGTTTGAAAAGAAGAGCAAGTCAGCTGCTGCATGATGCTGCCATCACTGACCAGTCGACAATCGCTTGTTCCCCCTCATATAAATCACAACTGTTCTTCAAGCTCCGCAAGTGTGACGCCTACCTTATTCAGCCTAGCTGTTTTCGTACTGAGCGGTATGTGTAGAGCTAGTTGTCTTCTGTGTACACACAGTGGCTGTGCGGCATCAAACGGGCCCAATTGGCACCTTTAATGCAGTCTCGTGTAGTCCCACTGATGTTTTGTTTTGGCTTGCATGCTGTGTTCACACTTTTTTTCCCTCATTTACTGACAGTCCTAGCTGCCTGTAGAGAGTGAGTGTAAAACATGCCAGCAAGTCTCTAAAGCAGTATGCAGTGCAATTTTGGTGTATTGTGCAAGCCAGAAAGAAGAGACTGCATGTTTCGCAGTTCATGGCTGCGACATAGACATTAGAGAGTTTTAGCTGAGTATTTTGACGGCCTGCTCCGCTCAGCGGGAAAGCACCTGCAAGCGCACAACTCTCAGTCAGAAAGGACGAATCGGAGCGAAAAAGCCGATGGAGCAGACAATACCTTCACCCCGATGGCAACAGCCGGCTGAGCATTAGGCGAATGTATGATGGCTTTCTCGCTCAGTGGCTGAGGGGAGCGGCACTTGGCAGTGGTGACGGCTGGTTGTACATCGTCCTAAGAAATCTTCGCTACCGTTCCAGGTTGACTGAGGCTGATACCAAGCGCCGCTGGAAACCCCGATTTCAAGCTTCCGACGGATCACGGTCGACGACAGGCGAAAACGGCACGGCAAAAACTACACCGCGTCATCGTCATCAAAACCGGCACGTGCCAGCTGCTATTGGTCATCTGTCTACTTGGCCCAGTGACATCTAGCTACAAAAGCCCTGGTTCAGCACTCTGTTCGCGGCACTTGGCACTGGTGACGGCTGGTTGTACATCGTCCTAAGAAATCTTCGCTACCGTTCCAGGTTGGTTCTTCTTGCTTACGACCTTACCCTTTTTCTTTGCACTGTCACTACTGCCGAAAACTGCTTGTTTCTTGCTTATTGTGTTTCAAATTGTAAATTGTGTCTGAGCTTTTCTTGGTCATGTCTAAATAGATGGCTAAAATGTTTTCAGAACTTAAGGATGATCTAAAAAAAGAACTCAAGGTGCTCCGTGACTCGCTTGAACGCGAGTTTAGGTCCGATCTTCTCGAAATTCATTCAGAACTTAAGATCATAAACGGGGGAAGGAAGTTTATAAACAAAGAGTTTGAGGACATTAAGGCACAATTAAAGACAGTCATAAAAAAATTCAGTCTTGGAAAAATTAAGCAATCTTAAGGAAAAATATGATATCATGAAAAAGAGTGCCCGAGATATTGAAATGAGGCTCACCCAGTGTTAACAGTACTCCCGAAACCGTAACTTGGAAATAAAGGGCATTCCGAAAACCGATGACGAAAACGTCATGCATTTAATAAGTAAGATAGGGAGCCTGGTGGGTGAGTAGATTACCGGCTCGGAAGTTTAGGTATGCCAACGAGGGACGCAGCAATCAGTAACCATATCGTTCAGTTTGGACAAAGGAACAAGCGTGATTCAGTTTTGGAAAAAGCAAAGAAAAAGCGGTTATCTGCTTCTGAACTAGGTTTTGATGAGTCAACACCGGTGTTTGTAAATGAACACTCATGCCCTACATTGAAACGACTGCTTGGAATGATCCACGCAAAAGAGCGAGAGTGCCCATGGCGCTTCGAAAATTGGTTGGCACTCCGTTTGTTTTAATTACACATGAAGAGTATCTTGACCAGATTTGTTAGCCTATTATAAAGCCGGTACCTTGTGTTTTTCTTTTTTTTTTTTATACACTACCACGAATTAATTTTGCCTTCAAATATCAAAACTTGTCTTGATGCGAAAGATATTTCTGTGTTTCATCTAAATGTTCGTTCAATAAAAACAAGATAGACGACATTATCAGTCTTCTTGAAATGTGTGAAGTTAAGTTCGACATGATAATGTTTTCCGAAACTTGGTGTTGAAACGAACAGGATCTGTTTGTTTTACCAGGCTATAATAACTTCTTTCTGAACATAAGTGAACGGAGTGGGGGAGGTGTTTTAATAATGGTTACTAAAGCCCTTCAGTATGAAGTGCTTCTTTAATTTACCGATATTACTGATGATTATAAAATTTTGAGTCTACGATGAAAAAATCATTTTTTTTTCTGTTTATCGCACACCATCAGCAAATTTCATCAATTTTCTGTCTTTTTTGGACAGCTATTTGGAATTTTCGTCCGCAAATAAATTTTCTGTTATAATGAGGGAGATTTTAACGTGAATATGCAAAACAATACCGGTCTATCTTCGCAATTGAATAATACCCTCGCTTCCTATGACATTCAGAACGTAATTATGTCATCCACAAGAGACACTGAATGCTCATCAAGTGTCATCGACCTCTTTATTACAAATATAAACACCAAGATTAAGGTCGCGGGCACTATTTGCTTTGACGTTAGTGATCATATTCCGAGTTTTGTTTCCTTTCATTGTACAGATCTTATAACTAAGGTCAAAAGACAGCCTTTTTCTTACCAGTATATATCAGATCAAAACCTCTTGTATTTTAGAAATGAAATTTCATCTATAGATTGGACGCCGATATTGTCACAGATAAACATCAATGATGCCTATGAAAACTTCCTTGATAGACTAAAACTGTTTATGAGAAATGTTTTCTATATAAGACAATTACCTCATCAAAACAAAATTCGTAAGCCTTGGATTACGCCTGTTCATATTAAAATGATAAGGCACAAAACTTGGTTGTACAGAGATTATATCACTACGAAAGATTTAAATGAATTAGTTATCTTCAAGAAATATCGCAATACCTTAGCAGATCTAAGGAGGGCAAAGCGTGAATATTATAACAAACTGTTGTGTGAGGCTTCAAGGAAACGTCCAGTTGTCGTTTGGAAATCAATAAATGAAATCTTACAGCGCGGTAGATCGCACAGTTCAATAGGAGAACTTAGCATAGATGGCAGATTGGTGTCCGAGGTCGCGCTGGCTGAATGTTTTAATTCCCATTTCGTAAATCTGGCGTCCAGCTCATACTGTGAGGCTGCTGTGGACGGTATTTCACGAGGAATCAATGAATCTATCTGTCTTCATCCTACTAGTTATGATGAAGTGTTTAAAACATTTATGGGCCTAAAAATAGTAAAATATGTGATATTGATGACCTCAAAATTAAACCCATTAAAAATATTCTTGACATTATTGCGCCATATCTTTTACACATCTTCAATTTGTGCTTGTCGTGCAGAGATTTTCCTAGGAAAATGAAACTTGCAAAAGTGTCAGTGCTGTATAAGGGTGGTGAAAATAATCATTTGTCTATTTATAGACCTATATCGGTCCTACATATTTTTTCTAAAGGGCTCGAAAATATTATTTTGTGTCGTTTAGACAGTTTTTTTGTCAAACACTCAGTACTTTCTGAGTCTCAGTTCAGTTTTAGAAAGGGAAAGTCGACGAAATCCGCACTCCTCGTACAAAAGTAAATTATTTTACATAACATCGAAAACAAACTTTTAACGTTAGGCATATTTATAGATTTTAGCAAAGCCTTTGGTTGTATTAATCACAATATACTTGTTAAGAAAATATACCAGTACGACATTCGTGGTCCCTCACTTTCACTTTTGTGTTCATATCTAAAAGATCGTATGCAGTGTGTGTGCATTGATGGACATTTATCATCTTTTATGACGATCAGATATGGTGTCCCACAAGGTTGCATAGTGGGGCCCTTACTGTTTAATATTTATATAAATGATATTATGAATACTGATGAAAACACTCATTTCATAATGTATGCGGATGACACCAGTCTGTTCCTCTCTGACGCGGATGCGGATAACTTAATAATCAAAGGAAATTTCATTATCTCCAAATTTGCAGTGTGGTCAAATTCAAATGGGCTTAATATTAATGAAACCAAAACTAAAGCAATATTATTTAGATCAATCAATAAACATGTAGCTCTAAACAAAACTCTCGAGTTTAATTCTAAGCCAGTTGAACTAGTGAAAAATCATAAAACGTTGGGTGTTACATTTTCAGAAAGTTGTCATGGGATGAACATATAAATCATATTACCAGTAAGTTATGCAAAATCGTCGGAATTAGTGCTCGATGTCGTTTCATTCTCCCCGAAAATATAAAATTACAAATATATCATGCAATATTTAAATCCCAAATAACGTATTGTCATTTCATTTGGAGTACGACGACCAAATCAAATCAAAACAAAATACAATTGCTTCAAAAGAGAGTGTTACGCTTTATTGGCAACGTTAATTATTTATTCCATACCGAATCATTATTTCAAAAATACAAAATTATCAGTATATATCGATTGTATGAATATCTTCTGACTACGTCATTTTGTTTTTCATCACCAGAAGTGATTGGTTTTTTGAGGCATATATCAAATTTAACCAGAAATATAACCACCATCCGCACGCGCTGCTCGGAGGAATGGAGAGTGTCCCGGTATCGTACAAATTACGGCTTGCAGTCTCTTGATTAAAACCTACCCACATTACGCTATAAATATTCTTTAGATAATCTTGACATTTATAGTTTAAATCGTAAATCAATGTACCTACTTTTTTGTATAATATGTAATAAGTTATGTTAACCTTTTAGTTAACATGCTTTGTGCATATTTATTACCCAGATTGTTTTTCCTGCATCTCTGTCACCATCTGCCAAGCTCTCGGAGCCCGGACCTCGTCAAGCCAACAAAGATTGGCTTTTTGTCCGTGGCTCCGGCATCTGTACTTGCAGATGCAAATAAATGATTTGATATGATTGATTTGATATTTTAGGCAGAGGGATGGCCGACATTGCTCATATCAAATCTCAGTGTGAGCAGCTGCTCATCGTAACAATGAAGTTATGATTCAAACTTTTTCTACCCCTTTCTGATAGGTTTTGAGACATGTGCTACTGACAGCACTGATGGGCTAGGCATTATTATTCCCAGATCCACTCCAATAAATTCTGAGAGGATAAAGTAAGTTGCCACATAGCTTCTGCAAGACTAAATCTTGCACGCACATCTCCTTCCTGTTTTCCACTGTATTATGAATATTGTCTCTGTTTGTGATGGCCCTGCAAAGAAAATTGTCCAGATAAACAATTACTTAGAAAATAAATGTCCGATACATATTAACCTGCATCTACCAACCACTGTACTCTGCCTCACTACTAAATTATAATCTTTCAATTGATTCGCCTGAACTGTTCGCGCCTGTAGACATCTTAATTATGATCCTGAGGGAATGTTTTTTTTTTCATATGACGTCATATGCTTAAGGTAAGTAAGGCTTGCAGGCATTTTTAATGTGAGTTTGATGGTGGAGGTTGCTAATGTTTTCTAGTTTGTGTGTAAGTCGCTATTTTTGATTTGATGATGTATGCAGATTAGTTTTAGTCGTCTAGTTGCCATTATATGGGACCAGAAGGGGTTATACTCAGCAATACGTTTTATGTTTACGTGTGTCTACTCAGTCTCATTACTATGTGTACAACAATGAGCTGTATATGTCAAACATAGGCTTTGTCATTGTCTCAGTAAGACTAATGAATCCCTATATTTACCTAAAAATGCTGGATGTGGATATCGGGGACTGCGCACCTATCGCGACAAACGACAATGTTAAACTACATGCCGACTGCTTCATTTAGCTCGCCCGTCTCTCGACGTTCCCTTTTGAATTAAACTAGGCGGTTTCCACAACCCTTTCTCTGAAGTGGGCCTTTTTCATACAAATAGCGGACTTTGATTATAAAATAACTGAACCATTTTTGCCTCTTGGTCATCCCGTTTGCTGTTACAGGTGTGTAGTGTCCCTTAGAGCAATCGAGGTATATATGTTGTGATATAGTTTCCAGATTGAAAATTAAATAAAGACAATTAGTGCATTAGCTACAAGAAACTTTCCTTTTACATCGGCTGCTTGTCTTATGCCCCTTGCCCCAGTTTGGAGTTTGTGGATTATCAAGTGCAGCTGGTATTGATCGACCCTGTCATTCCACTGTGGTGTCAATATTCTTTACAGCTGATGTAATGAAGGACTCGCCTTTCCGAGTGCATGGTCGACTTGCTTCACAAGCTGCATGAGAAGTGTGAAGAAAATTTCCTAGGCCCGTGACATGCAGCCTCTTTCATCCAGCGCACCCCTTTGGCGATAAGCCCATGATTACCAGCCGAGCTGTAGCTTCACTGGGACTTACAATAAACAATTACGGTAGCAATTTTGTGTGTTTTATTTACTATCCATGTATGAGCGAAAGATGGATGTGACAGCTGCTTTACGAAAAAGATGTATACCTATGCCGGGGATGTGCTTTCATGTATAGTGCAAAACAGTTGTTTACACAAATTATTTGTTAAAATTACCCTTATTATATACTACATGACTTCTATTCAGGTGGGAAGCACACAAAACAAAATGTTAGCCCGTAAAACAAAACCGGGAACTGTACGGTTTTAGCCCGCTAGGCTGGGATGTCGCTGGTATTTTGCGGTGCTGTTGGTACTACGATGGGAATTTGTGCTGGCAGCAGCCCGGGAACTCGCTGGGACAAAACGAAACCGGGAACTATGTGGTTTCAGGCTGCTAGCCTGGAGTCTTGCTGGTATCTTGCTATACTACTGATACTATGCCGGGGATTTGTACTTGCTGGATTCAGGGAACTCACTGGGACAAAACAAGACCGGAATCTGTATGGCTTGAAGACGCTAGCCTGGTGTCTTACTGGTATCTTACTGGTACTAAGCTGGGGATTTGTGCTGGCAGCATCTCGCGAACGCACTGGGACGCCCAGTGCCGGGCGTCCCAGTCAGTCCTAGTCACTGGCAGGATTCTGGCAATCTCACTGGCCCGTTGTTGCCCCATGGGGCGTTTCCAGCGTTGCCCCAGTAGGATCTTACAGGCAGACCTGTACCGCCCCATTCATATACCAGCGAGTTGTGCTACTTGGGTTGGACACTTCGAGGTTTCGCGCCGTTGACCGCGCGCCATATCGCCACTACTGATTTTCGGCACTCCGCCATAACATTCCATGAGGAGCTGAAAACGAGATAAAAAGCAAACAAGATAGCATGCATGGTAACAAGATAACATGCATGGTATAGTTAAACAGTCCCGCCGGACAATATGGCAGTGAACTTAGACAGGTGCATGCCCATGCGACCAATAATTAGCACGAACAAAAAATTTTGGGAGATACGCAGATAAAACTTCCATGAAATTTTACGAAGCTTTCTTTAGCAGAAAGCAAAGGAAAAGCAAATACGTTAGCGCCTCGTCAATGCACCTGACAGTTACAGAGTTTTTTTTTTTTAACAAATAAACAGTAAGATTGTATTTATATTGTCTGTTTGTTTCAATAAACCTTCATTCGAGAGTGCACTTCGTCTTGTCTAGCTCCTTGTCTCTGTTTTCTCGGCGCTTTTCGTTTTGTGCGTGTGACTTTTTGTACTAAAGTGACGCAGGAAAACACATTCCCCTCTTACACGAAACAGTTGAAATGCTCTCTACTTAATATACCCTCATTGGTTCCAGTCACTCCAAAACGCTATGCAATTTTCGTCCGATGTATTACTCGGTTTAATACGAAACGACATGCGGACTTCGTGTTGCGTGCTCGAACCTTTACCATTCATTCAGTACACCTGCTCCGAAATGACAACTTAACGGCTCTGATTCAGACCTCAACTGTCGCTGTGTTTCACCTTACGGGTTGCGCAAGCGTTTACAATTTCGTTCTAAATTCATCTGTTCTTTTCATTGGTGACAGCATCGCACCAGGACGAATGTGGATATAAAGGATATAAATCAATGCTTAAAAACATTATGTGCCTGAAATACATGAGCTGGCAATCCGTCATTAGGTACGTTTTTTTTTTTGCGGAATCAACCACTAATGATAGCATACGTTTTACGCACTCTATCACTCCTATCACAGTTATCTCTTAAGGTATCAACTATATCACGCTTCAATTCAACTGTAAGAACTAAAGAAATGCGTGCTATGATTTGCGCGAAATGGGTTAGAAGTTCCTATGCTCTTCCTTTGATTGTTGCATTGCCATGAAATGGTAACGGCGAATGATAAAGTTATCAGTATGCTTCAGCCGTAAGACAATCATCATCCTATCTTTTTTTATATTTGGGGCTACTATTTTCTTCTTTTTGTTTCAATCGACACACACACTGTGTTTGCAGGATTTGCCGATGGTATAAAAGTAAAAGTTGAATGCGCCACTTGGGGACAGATAAGTAAACTAGAAGTACCTGTCACAAATTTCAGGCCATATTTCCATTTCTGCTACGGAGATTAAACTTTCCCGTTTAAATACTTGTTTGGGTTTATTCATTTAGTATCTCTTGTATATATTAAAATATTTATTATCCGACCTTTGAGATTGTGACAGGTCCCCAAGCCGGTCTCTTAGCCGAGACGTTTGGAGACCCCTAGTCTAAACCATTGTTCAAGGCCACATTGATAGCAGAGCAAACAGCATCACCTAGACCTTCACACATTGACACAGGTAGCCATTTTGCTTCCTGCTACCCTGGTCAGCGTGGAAAAAGCTTTCTTTGTACTAAAATATAGTTTATCGGCTAAAAAATAATTTTAAAACACGCGTATTTTTTTGTTGCAAACAATAAATGAACATCTTTTAGCTTTCTGTTTTAGGACCTCATACTTTGATAGAAGATTATAGCTTATTTCTTATTTTCTTTCATTATTTTACCCACTTGCAAATACAAACCGATTTGAACCGCTAAGAACAGCTGTTTTGGTAATCTAGAGGTTATTCGGACCTGTACGAATTCCCATTAAACTAAACGAAAAGAAAGGCGAAAAAATATTTGGGTTATTTACCCCGCTTCCTGGTGAGATTATTCGCATGCATTATATTTTCGCCCAAATTTCTAACATATAGCATCTGCATTGTCAGCGGCGCCAACGTTCCTTGGTGTGAGTTCATTATCATTCCGCGACCATTGTTATCACATTGTGAGAAGTGTCTCACAAGTGTAAAAACAATTATTCTTTTGCATACAATGTTCAAAATAATTTATTCACAAAATATAGATCAGTTTTTCTGTTGACAGCCAAACAAATGGCATACGGCTCCCTGGAGCATGATGATGGTGGTAATTGTAGGGCGTGGAGCGGTTTCTGTGAAAAAAGTATAAGAAAACAATATTATTATTCAGGCAATATTTATGAAGAGTTGATCTCTTCAAATAAAAACTAAACAGTGACGAAGAGGTGAAAAAGACGGTAATAAAATCAAAATAAAACATTACTTACACTTCTTCCTGCGGAGAAGGGCGTTGTAATCGTGGAATCCACCAAGACCGTAGCCGTAGTTCAGACCATAGCTGCCAAGACCATGACCAAAACCGTGGTGGCCGGATCCGTAGCCGAAGGAGCCAATTCCGTAGCCGTAACCGTAAGCTGGGGCGTGGGCCACGGTGGTGACTACTGGGGCAGCGTGGTAGGTCTGGTAGCTAGCGACAGCTGGGGCAGCGTGGTAGGTCTGGTAGGTAGCGACAGCTGGTGCAGCGTGGTAGGTGGTGGCAACCTTGGCAACAGCTGGGGCAGCGTAGGTGGCGACTGGGGCGACAGCGTAAGAGGCGACGGCTGGGGCGGCATGGTAGGTGGCGACCTTAGCCACAGCTGGGGCAGCGTGGTAGGTCTGGTAGCTGGTCACGGCTGGGGCGGCATAAGTGGTAGCAACCTTGGCCACAGCTGGAGCAACAGCGTAGGAGGCGACGGCTGGGGCAGCGTGGTAGGTGGAAACGGTGCGGCTAACAGCTGGAGCAGCGACAGCGTAGCTTGCGACTGGGGCAGCGAGGGAGTAGCCGGTCAGCCCAGAGTATCCAAAGCCGTGGCCAAGACCGACAGTGTGACCGTAACCGTAACCGAGACGACCACGGTACCCAAGGCCAGAACCGTAGCCAAGGCCGGCGTAGCCAAGACCGCCGTAGCCAAGACCGCCGTAGCCAAGACCGGCAGCGTGACCGTAACCGTAACCGACTGGGGCGGCATAAGTGGTAGCAACCTTGGCCACAGCTGGAGCAGCAGCGTAGGTGGCGACTGGAGCCACAGCGTAGGAGGCGACGGCTGGGGCAGCGTGGTAGGTGGTGGCAACCTTAGCCACAGCTGGGGCAGCATGGTACGTCACGGCTGGGGCGGCGTAAGTGGTGGCAACCTTGGCCACAGCTGGGGCAGCATGGTACGTCTGGTAGCTGGTCACGGCTGGTGCGGCGTAAGTGGTGGCAACCTTGGCCACTGCTGGAGCAGCAGCGTAGGTGGCGACTGGAGCCACAGCGTAGGAGGCGACGGCTGGGGCAGCGTGGTAGGTGGAAACGGTGCGGCTCACAGCTGGAGCAGCGACAGCGTAGCTTGCGACTGGCGCAGCGACGGAGTAGCCGGTCAGCCCAGAGTATCCGAAGCCGTGGCCAAGACCGACAGTGTGACCGTAACCGTAACCGAGACGACCACGGTAGCCGAGGTTAGAGCCGTAGCCAAGGCCGGCGTAGCCAATACCGCCATGGCCGAAGCCACCATATCCCAGGCCGCCGTAGCCAAGGCCACCGTAGCCAAGGCCGCCGTAGCCAAGGCCGCCGTACCCGAAGCCACCATATCCGAGGCCACCGTAGCCGAGACCATAGCCGTAGCCCCCGTGGGTGTAGCCAGCGAAAGCGCTGGTGGCCAGTGCCAGAAGAAGGCAAGCACGGAACTGCATGAAAGATGAAGTATTTTACTCTATATTCAGTAAAATATTCAGAATAGAGCTTCCTACACAACTTGCACACGAAGCGTTTCAAGGGTGCACGTTATCTTCAATAAATATGCACAAAAGTAATTATCTTCTGATTAGTGGGGATCATCTCTGGTGGTATTTTCCATGCAAATTTAGAACATTTGGTGTGTGCATTAGTTGAACAAATTAGTTCTTTGTCTTTAGAATCTGAATTTAGAAATGTTTTATTATGCCTTGGTGCTTTCGTTTTGGTCGCATATGAGAGTACTTTTTTATCTAGAAATAAACTTTTTTTTTCATCTGTAAATAATGAAGTTCTCCGTTTTTCTCGTGTGATATATTCAGAAAATTTATTCTACCGTAGATCGCATACGTTTTTTTTACTTGTGCTCTGCGAGCACTGGGTAAATATTTACAAATATTCGTGCATAGCGCTCTCAGTCATGGTGAGATTGCTACCGCTATATGAAATGATGATTGTGGAAAAAGTGGGAAAATGTAACTTTGTAACTCTGGCTGTCATAGTCGCATTTACAATAAGCAAAACACACGCGGATAAATGATTGTGATGCTTATATTGCCGTAGTTCGCACAGGGTCAGCATATGCCCTAAAACAACAAAAACAATAAATTTATCTACACCGTAATTACTTTACGAGTGTAATAAAAATCGAGATCTTTGTGTGTATCAATGCCCGGGTGCCATTCTTTTATTTTTTCTTTGTTATGAAAGCTTTCTATTGACATTTATGACAGGCGTACTAGTTGCAGTGCAATTACACTCGAAATTGGCGTGAGGTACTTCGATAGATAAGCTTTGGCAATAATTAAAATACGGATGCGAAATGGCAACTGGCACCTCGTTTCGAAGCGTACTATAATTCATGTCTTTATAAGACCCAGGGTGTAACGCGTGAACCTTGTTATTTGCTTTGATAGAGGCTGTGGGAATACCCCCCCCCCCCCCCACACACACACACACTGAGAGTTTGGGAAAATTTGAACACAGTAAAAACGATCTATCCCCGGTTTGTGAAGGACTGTACACATAAAACGGAGAAGAAAATCATACACAAAACATTTACCCCTAAAAGACTGCATGATATTGAGCCCCCCCCCCCCCCACCCCCCCCCTCTCCTCGCCCAGTTAATAACAAAAGTAACAAGTGCGACTCAATTGAGGGGGCACAACAGGATAAGGAAGTGCGTGACAACTTCTCAAAGTTACGCGATATTGAACCCCCCCCTTCCCCCCCCGGGCCCTCGCCTTCAAAACACCATCAGTAGTGCCATAACGATGTACAAAACTTATTTTTAGCGGTTAAAACCGTATTCTGAAATATTATTCCGGGATAGATTAATAGGCTTATATTGGCTTAAACTGAAGACGCCAATCCCTATATTGTAACAGATACTGAGCCGTCCAACAAAGTTATAACTTTGGGAGCTGCTACGGAGATCCCTGTCTTTTGCGATTTCGTCTAAGCTGAATTTAGCCGAACCAGCAAGATGTTATCTAAAGTTCCTGCAGTCGATGAGAGAGAAGAGAACTTACTCCAGCCATGGTGCAAGTGGAGAGCTGAAGAGCAGACTGCTGAAAGGAATCGAATTCTGCCCCTTTTTATACCAAAACTGCTTAATATAGAAAGGACCTCCTGGCCAATGAGAGCTCAGAATCTTTTAAGGTATCGAGTAAGTATCGAGGCTACGCGTATGGGGGATCAATGAGAATTCATGTTAACCTTGACCTACCATGGCAAGGATTGACTAAGCTTTGACGGGAAGAGCCCGCTTCTAAAGTTGCACAGATGCATTCGCCTGGGGTAAAAAAACTGGTCGACTCAAACTGGTTTGTGTTTTACCACGCCATCCACGAAAAAGCGGATACTGATGCAATGCCTCATCATGGGGCTCCGGTACCAAACGGGGTTCAAATTGGTATCACGTTCATTATTGCCAGCTTCGAGAATATAATATTTATAAAGTAGGAGATAGCAGGGAAAGTCGGTAAGAACTAAATTTAAACTTCTTTATTTGTGTTTATATTTTTTTTTTATAAATGAGAGAAGAGATAGCTTAAAAGCTGCATGCTTTGCTGAGGGAATTTGTGATATAAAGTTTATGGGTCATATTGTAAAATATTTCAATTAATGTGTTTGTTTGAGCGCCAAGTAAAGAAAAATGTCTAACGCATATTTTTACGATTTACTTTCTTTGTCTCGTATGGAAATTAGTGGGATGGTTAGAATTGCCCACATTAAAAATAAGGTTGGTCGAACATTTTGTTTTTGTAAGTGAATGAGATGTTGCTGCATTATTAAGATAAGTTGGTTCTAATATTGCCGCCCGCAGAGTCGAGAAAGCAACGCTCGGTCACGGTCTTCTAGAAGATTCCCATTCATTCTCGCACTAGTTGTAACTTTCCCTTTGCTTTGTTGTTCTCGAAAGTGCCAGTTCATCCTCGCCCCGAGCGCGCGACGCCCGAGCCTCCTTTGCCGAACTTTCGAGATAGCGACGCTCTGTAGATAAGCAGCTACCCGCGACCTTGTCGAGTCAGAGTCCCGCGCGCTCTGTTTCGCCGCCGAATCGCCGCCTGCTTTTCTGCTGCCTCGACGCTCTTTCGTTTATTATTTTGGTTGGCACAAGTTCGCCTATTAAACCGTTATTTTTGAGTTCACTGCTCGTCTTCGTGTCACCTCCGTTCGTGACAATATATACTTTGTGGTGCATTCTCAGCTATCCCACGTAAAAGGAATTAATATATTAGTGAAGAGGTGCTATGCTGAAATGTCAATTTAAGCAGATGTATAAAATATGTCTAAATGACTAAAAACATGACTGCTTCAAAAATACTTCATTGTTGAAGCGCCATATTCAGAATCATGCCTGTATATATTTTACTGCGACGAAGAAACTTTATTATACGTTGAGAATGTTCGGAGTGCTACTCAGATTACAGGGAATATTACGATAAAGACAACGTTGTCATCTAGTTTTTGTTAGTAACACCTGATCTCATGCACTTCCGCAGCGTAGAGAACGGCACTGGCTCATGTGTGTAAACTTAGAGAGGGTTTAGCTTGACAAGTGCTCAGTTAACAAAACAATTATGAAGAAACATGCCTTATCTGCCTGATTAACATTATTCCAGCGGATAAAGTCGGCATGTACGCTTCCCAACTCTCGCGCAAATCTTCTTACCTTTTCTTTCAATGACATCGAACTATGTAATTTTGTCACGCAGTGACCCATACGCTTCGTGCGCTTTGGGTAGCAAATTATCTATCACTTCACGTTTCATCTCTTGTCATAGTGGTAGAGAGACGGGCTTAAAATCTTGGGGGCCTGTTTTCGACTGTCGTCGGAAGGCTTTCAAAACTTGTTTACTTTCAACAGATAAAAAAAATCTTTCTGGAGGATTTTAGATCATTGTAAAACAGAATAATTAACAAGACCACCCTTAAAATTTCATTTCAATGGTGTTTTGATGTTACACTGATGCACGTGTTATATAAATAAGCAATGCGTTTTACCCTGATAAGCTGAATATTAGAGAAAGAACAGGTGATATTTGAGACAAAGCAAGGCGGTGAGCAGGGAGGGGTGCCGAAGGCGGGGGCTCGAAAGGCAGACGCTGTTCTCCTCAATTTGTTAGTGACTATACAAGGCTGTCCTCCGAAATCAGTACGGCTCTTTTCCTTACCTTAGTCTCTCTCTTTTCAAAAGGGGATGCACGTTCGAGTCGAATTCATCTAAACACGGATTAGCTCCTTTAAAGTACTTACAAATTTTATTAAAAAATAATAAAAATGGAGAAAGCTAGCCAGCTTCCTTAAACGCTTCCTTCGCTTTCCACTTCCAAGTTAGTGACATTCTGGGGCATGTGCGATTTCTACAGCGTCATTGATTAATTGTTCAATGTGCGAAAATAGGGGCATTATAGCGCGAGCGGAGGACGCCGCACATTGTGGTGGCCGTCACCACCCTCCACGACAGACGCGGCCGCACTGCACTCGTCCAGCCTTGAGCGCGACCACTTACGGTATGCTTAGACAGCTCGTTTAGATGCTGTGTCAAATTGTGCTTTGTGGCCCCGTGGCGAGCAACAGTGAGATTTGAATCTGTGGATCATCCGATTCCAAGAAATGCCCGAACGACGTATGGGCAACACGATACAGCACACACAATGAACAATGACGAAGTCAGAATTACAGGGGGACGCCCACAGCTACTTGGCCTGAACAATTTACTCGCGATTTCGTTAAATGTATCGAATTATCTCAGCTAGTGCGTGTCTTTTAGGAGGAATTAAAGAAAATGATAGAACAGTGACGCTGTCTTACCACCTTAGGAGGTACCATTTTGAACTGCATACGATCCTGATGTAGAATGCGGATTAGTCAACGCAAGCGTCACCGCGTCGAGAAAAATGACTGAGCAAAACAAGCATTGTCCACCTGACTATGAGCTTCTCGAGGCCGAGTAAGTCTGTCTTACTTGATGTTCTCCAAATGCTCTCGCAGCACAAGTGAAATGAATGTTGCAACTACAGCGTTCTTAACTGTATACATTGTCATAACTTTGAACTCGCGAGACGCTCGTGCCGGGTAAGCTGGTGACAGATGCGGCAGCGCCAAGAATGTGAAACGCAGCATTGATCTAGGCTTGCTAATGGACAATCTGAAAAATCGTGTCCTGGTGCTGCTTTCAGCATTAACGTCCGAGGAAAATCATCAAGAAAGGAAACAACCTGCGTTCGCTGCATACATCATAAGGATGTATACTTCTGCTTAGCAATCACGCTCCAAAAGACGTCGAAAAGTTGCGGAATATTTTTTCAAAGCATTAAACGTAGCTTTCTAATTTTACTTCATTCGTTTATTTTACTTATATTAGCAGAAAAAGAAACCGCTGTCACCTCTGTTTCGCACTGTGTTTTAATGCGAAATCCAGCAAAGGAAAATCTACAATAACGAGCGGAAAACCTTCGACTTCTATGCACCCGCTCTCGTGAAGTGAAAGCGTTGTTCATATGATTTGCTTTCCCCATTGACGTCCCTTGCACCACATGTAATGTAAGGTCCTTGAATGAAATCTACCGAATATATATGCTCGTGGCTAATTTATCGGCTGCATTAGGATTGCCACGCCCGTAACATGCGCCAACGCGAGCTGTTTCCGCAAGAAAAGCAACAAAAAGAACTCCATTCTTTATTTCAGAATCCCAGCAATGGGAATAACGTTCTTGAAAACTTAATCACGGGGTGCCTTATTTTGCTTTGCACTTTATAACACGCCGTCTTTGTAGTTGTGTTGTTTTGTTGGTATTTTTGAACTAGACCTTAATTTATGGTGTTCATAACATGTACAGAGGCGACCAATATGAGCGTGAACAGACAAGCGCGTGGCACTGCCATCTGTGGCGCAGAATAACACCGACGCTTCTCCGGGTTTGGCTGTCAGTACTCGTCTGTTGTCTGCTACACAAATCGCGGCTGCATGGAGGACGCTCGCCCTGTCGTCTGCTGCATAAATCCTGCTTGGGTTGCGGAAGCCCGCACAGTCATCCGCTGCACGAATCGTGCTCGCGTTGTGAACGCTCGCGCTATCGCTCACTGCACAAATAGTGCTGACTTTGGAAACGCTCGCGCTGTCGTCCGCTGCACGACTCGTGCTGGCGCTGCGGGCGCTAGCGCTGTCGCCCACTCCATGAAACGTGGTCGGCTGGCGGACGCTCGCACACTCATCCGTTGCACGAATCGTGTTCGCCTTGCGAACGCTCGCGCTACCGCCCACTGCACGAATCGTGCTGACTTTGGGGACGCTCGCACTGTCGTCCGCTGCACGAATCCTATTAGCACTGCCAGGGCCGACCCTAGGGGTGGGCGAACTGGGCGGTCGCCCAGGGCGCCACCAAAAGGAAACGCCACCGCGCACCTTTTTTTTGACACGGCGTTTGACACCATGCTATGTTCTCGATTGCCGTTTGTTTTAGGAATGGGGTTTTCGTCTCACAAAGCGCCCGTTTTGGGTTACTACTCACATGTTTAATAACAACGTGGTGTCGTACCTAGTAGATTGGGCGCGGCTCTTGGTAGGCCGCGGCTCTTGGAAGTTTCGTGGTTTTGTTTGCGGCTCTTAGACAAGGTGAACCTGCCCACTCCTGATCTAGCCCAAGCCCAACCTTGCACCAAATTTGTTTTAGTTCACGCGCTCAAAAAGTACCGTGTTTGATTGTTGCCTCGATTTGCGTCAAGCCCCCTCGGTTCTTAGATGCAACACTGTAATTACAAAAATAAACCTTATAATACCACATTCCAGGCATTGTGAGTCTCGTTCTGGTTTATGAACAATGAACTCTGTCATGAAAACCCCCAAATTTCATTGTTAAGAGTTCCAAACGTTACGAACATTTCCAAAACAAGACATATACTGATCTGTTGTGAATGTTAAGATGTATTAATGGCGACTACACTCGTGAATCAAGAAGCACTGACAAATCTATATATTTTTTTTATTATAGAAAACGATAGAAAACGATGCCCGGACATTATACCCTCAAAATCTGAAACTTGTGGGCTCAGTATTTGTGAAGTAAAAAACAAAAACATTTCCAAAATCCGAATTTAAAGTTTTGCACGATTTTCTCCAGTGCAGTGACGTCAAAGATTGAGCAGTCCTGCAAACCGAGATTCTCTCGCGCCTCCGTGTCAAATTCGACCGCGTTCCTGCGATCAACCGCTCCGTGCGTGCCACTTATCGCTGTGAGCAGGCGACGCTTAACTTTCGAGTTTGATGTGCCCTTCTGGGCTCTTTCAGCGATCTCAAATTCTTTGAGACGGTGTGAGGTCGAGGAGAACGCACGGTAAATTTTTGTGAGGGACGTGAGGGGCCACGTCGCGCCGGTTCTGCATGAAATGCTGCGCCGGCAAAGTCACAACAGAAACTACGTTAAGCAGACACCAAACCCAGTTGTTTCGACCGTTTGACGATTTCCTTTTCGAAGTCTGAGAGGTCGTCGGGGACCTAAAAAGAGAACTTCGTCCGATTCCCCGACTCACCGATCATTCTCAGTGATACATGAGTCGAGCGGCGCCATGTTTTCCGAGGGAGGATACAAAGCCAGGACGCGACTTCACCCCGGACTCCTTTTTTGGTATTTCAAAGTGCATTCCAATTGTGTTAAAAGACATGCTTTACAAATGCCGTTATTAAATATTCTAAAAATGTCGCTTAGGAAACTTCTAAATTTTAAAATCGATTACGTAACAAACAAAAAGAAGCGAGGAGGTGAGGAGCGGGAGAAAAACGCCCCAAAAAAAAGATGCCCCCGTGGGAAATATTTTTTTTGCATTTTGGTATTTTTTGTGAGCCTATGACTACAACTTGCATGGTTTTTGACAACAAAAACAAAGACGACCTTTAAGGGGTCGGTGCCCCTTTAAGCATTAGGAATTTCTCCTTGCAATCAGACAGCTACTCAAGACGAAGAGGAGATGGGTAAAAGGTATTGGCGAACTCTGCGAAATCGACGTCACATTGGGCCAAAGCAGGGAAACTTGGAGATAAGGTCATTTTCCCTTTTTTGTCTCCTTTCGCTGCTGGGTTCCCCTAGGAAGCATAGTTTTACGTGATTTTTTATAAAGGTGAACTGAACACTCGTTGATCTGTACCGCAACAAAATACGGGATGAATAAGAACGCGAAATCAACCTAAATGCCCTCATCCGCAAGATGAGAAAACAGCATCATCACGCGGAACATGTTCCCGCGCGAAACTTGTAGTGAAGTACAAAAACTAAAATAGATTGAAAAAAAAAGAAATGCCTCCAAAGTCACTCGCGAAAAAAAAAAAAAGATTTCTTAGAAACCGCTTATTTCTATTTTCGGTTTGTCTATTAAGGATAAACTTTGAACTTTACACATTTAAAACATCCATCAATTCGAAGGCAAGAACTTACGTTAACAAATTTTATTACGATGGTGTGTTGTTGGTCGGATCAAAAACATGTGTGAATAGAAACTGAGGGAAAGAACACGAGGGCGCCCGGGGACGTAAGGACATCGAGCCCTGGTTCGAATGACTAGTGGGTAGACGAATAACTAGCTGCCTTTCTCTCAACAGATTGTTCATCCGCGTTCCTACGCCGATCAATGTCATCATTGAGGGGCATTTGCTTTCGAAGAGTGAATAGAGACATAGGCAGCTTGTTTGGCGTCTACCCACTAGTCATTCCAACCAGGGCTTGATCTTCTTGCGTACCCGCGCGCTCTCGTCTTCTCCTCTCCCTCAAATTCTATCCGTAATCTTACGTTTGTAAAATACCAATTTACGTGAAGACCTTATTTTCGCGAATTACCTAGTACTCGAAGAATATGTTGGTGGTAATAAGTCAGGTAAAACTTTAATAATGTACAAACAATATTGAAGTTTCGTGCCGCATTCCTTTAAATGCCCATAAACACATCCAAAGAATTCTGTATAGGTGTACTCTCATTGTTATCTTAGCAATGTAGTAATATGTAAGCCAGAACGCACGGATATACCAAAACAACTCTTTTCCCCGCCTTTGCCGACATTCCTAGCTGAAGTGTAGTTGGATCGTATTTCGCCCTCACTTTCTGGAGACTTCTCGACGTAACTTATACAGCCACTTTTTCATGGTAACTTAAATAAACGTTCGCTGTAGACTGGTAATCCTGCGGATTCGGTACAATTTGGGCACTGCGGCCTCGTCGCAACCAGCCCCAAAGGCCGCCCCAATCCTCTATCTCTGAGGAGGCGTTATAAAGAATGTTCATCACACTTTTTTTTTTGGTGGAGGGGGCAGGAGTTTTGTGACTGTGGTCACAAGTAGTTTTTACCCTAAATTAACGTCTACTTGGCTGCAGATGTTTACCGACATATTGAGGTCGTTTATTGTTTCTCTTCATACGTGATCCTGAGGACGACCTTCAAAGCGCGCCGGACAAAGCCACCGCAAACTGTTTTCCGCATCTGGCAATCATCCGGAGGGCGATGCTTAGTCGTTATACAATAGCTTGTTAATCTCAAAATATGATTTTTGATTTTAAAAGCCTTTCCCTGCGAAGTTTAGTACTCCAAAAATGAACAAGTCTAGCTTTGGCCAAATGTCCAGATCGAGCTGGCGAAAAAAACAAAACAAAAAAGTTCGTTTTCAGGAATTGTGTTTACGCACCCACCATGCCACTCGTACGCATTTACTATGATGTTCCTAACATTCATGAAACATTTTTATTTTATATAAATCACAAAATTACACTCTGCAACGCAAAAAAAAGTGATGTTTCGCATGCGGAAGTATAAGAACCCGACCTTGTTTTTACCGCCATTACGAATGAGCAATGGGCTCGCTCTACTTCGTTGGAGTCGTTAATATTCAATCCAACGCTTCTTGAGGAATAAGAAAGGGACCGAAGCAGGCTTGTTTGTACGTGACGGGGGTTATGTAACCTCCTCAGTGACGTCACGCAGCGAACTCTGGTGATATTCACAATGCTTACGTGAACAGAATATCAACACCAATTCCACCCCATACTAAGTGTAAAAAGCTACGAGCAGTTTATAGAGAAGCGCGGATTAGAAGTCCATGTCCTATAAAACGACTCTGCAGGTGTACTTAAAAATGCGTTTATAAGTTTTGTTTAGGCATATTTAAACGAAGTCGTTGTTACCTTGTCGAATGCACGGAATGGAAAAACAAACACTGTTCCTTTCAGCATTTTGGATCGCACTCATATTTTTGTCAGGTAAAATTAAATATTCCTTCACGGTTCTTAGCTCCGTCAGAAGTGGTGCTTTTGTTTTTGTTTTGGCTTTACGTTCAGACACAGCTTGTTCAGCATTCCCCACTACTTTAAAGAAAACATTTCTGACAACGGACATTCAGTGAACTACACCAAACCTTGCTTTTAATCTACGTCAATTCTACGGCAGAACCCACGATTAAAATATTACTTCTCTATATGTTGAGTCATGTCGTGTATTTTGGTCACATATATATATATATATATATATATATATATATATATATATATATATATATATATATATAACTTACATGTTCCTAATTACACAATATACAATGGTTTAGAAGCGAACAGATGGAGAACTGGTTGATAAAGGTGCAAGTCCTGATCTACGGAATACATGTTCAAACATATTGGTCAGCGGCAAAATTAAATTCTTCCACAAGTTTTATCAAACCGCTCTGCTGTTTGAGCGCAGCGGTAGCTGAAATACTGATCGTTCACGCTCTGGTTAACAGCAGAAAGAGAAAAATAAAAAAAATAAAAAAAGGGAAAGAAAGAAAAGCCCACTCTCGGAGACTTTTTTTTTTTTTACTTCAAACCGTTTAAACAGCGCTCTGCCGACCACTCTAACAAGGCTGCCGGGAAAAGGCGAAAAGGTAACCTCTCTTTCCTTGACATCACAAGTGTTCTATCCATTGACTGTTATCGGAGCAGTAAACACCCTGTCTGTTTTTGCGTGTCTATGTGCTCACTTTCGGTAGTAGCGTCTAAAGGGTGCAACCAGCATGGGTCTGTATCATTTCGCTGATACACGTTTTGTCGAGAAATTTCTATGGACACGCCTTTTGTCGACACTTGGATGTTTCGTGAACAGATGCTGCTGATACGTTCCGTCGACAAGGTGTCTATTTGCTAAGTAGATTGGAGTACTGGCTTCATTTTGTTCACAGGAAGCACACTGGAACTAAAGCGGACTCACCCATGCGGGTCCGATAGGCCAGAAGTAAGCGATAATCCTAGGCATCCAAACAGACCGCGCCACTTGCAGACAAGCCTTCGCTTCGCTCGGGGAAACTGTAAATAATCTCAAGCCCGAGCTCGCACCAGGCCTCATCAGAAACAGTGCGGGTTCGGCAATCTCGGCTACCACCCGGATCTCGGCGACAGAGGCGAATGTGCGCGGAAAGACACTTTTGACAGAATGTCGCAAGTTGTGGCGATGAAACAAACACAGAAGCCTTCGGATGAAATGAACTCTCTATGAAACTTCACAGTGTCGATGAATTGATTAGCATCGGCCAGCATTCGAACCCGCCGTAGCGGTTAACGTGATCTTCCGCGGGTTTATGGTTTAGCGGGTGGTGTCCTCTCTTGACGCTCCTCTTCTTGCATAACAAACTCCGCATCCAAAAACGCAAAAAAAAACAAAAAAAAACGCCGTTTCGATTTGTGGAAAGCTTGTTCCCATAATTAAAAGACGTGCAACGTAGCGCGCACTTGAATGCCTGGGTAATTAATTTTAAATTATCTTAATTTATGGGAATGTAGGATTATCGAGTTAAACAAAAATGGACGCCCTGCTAGGAATTTTCCATAACCGAAGTCTTTTAATAAATGCTTCTGTCGGCGATCTTGTCAGACTCGTTATTTGCATGCTCAAGGTTCGCATATTCGAGAGAGTATTAATTTGGAGATAACGAAGGATTTGCCCTAAAACCCGGTTCGAACGGAGGCCGTACGAGACGGCACCCGTATCAAACCGACGCCCCTATAAAATTACTTCCTGCATTTCATAATCTCACGTAACTTGAACGGGTCGAAAAGTCTGGAGCACGTCCATATTTCGAAATACTTTTTTCTTTTATTCAACGGGGGCTTTACTAACCTACAATCATGGTTGTACAGCAGCCACTTCAAATCTTGGGTTACTTAAAAATCACAGCAGCAGTTAGGAGCGTCCTTGTGTAGTTCCGTCTTTAAAATTGGAATATTTCGATGAAATGCGGCATAAATTCAGTAGAAACAAGTTTTGTTCTGAAAGAAAGGACTACACCAGGCCGATAATACTCGCAAAGACTAGGGAGCTCGGAAAGTGTTGTGACCAAGCTGGGCAGGGGTTATGTGTGAGTGACTTCACACACCGTCATGGAGTCCCATGACGTTATAGTGTGACATGATGTTAGGGTTGGTGTCATGTGATGGCACAGTTTAAGTGGTGTCATAATGCCACGAAGACAACATGTGACGTCATAACGTAATGACACAGTGGTAATGACGATTTTGTGTCACGTGACCTCACAGCATTTTCTGACGGCTCTTAATGACTGCCTTTTCATAAAATTTGAACGTTAAATCACATTCTGCGATAAAACACACATGATTACCACCTGATCATCGGATAACTTCTCTGCCATCGATAATTGGTTACGAGCGCAACACCACTGGCCATTTCTAAGCGAGAATTTACGGCTCTGATACCAAAAATACATCTCGTTGTCGCTTCCTCCCTTCCAAAAAATCAAATGACAAATTGAGGTTTAATAAACAGTGTTGACGGAAACGCGTTAGAAGTAACGACGTTACCGGTAACGCGTTACTTCTTTTAGAAGCGTAGTAACGTACTCGTTCCATTTTCAAAACACTAAAGGGTAAAGTACTTACGCTACTTATTTTAAGTAACGGGTAACTCAGTTACGTTAATCCATTAATCTTGTTCCCAAGACCTAACAAAAGTACACTTAAATTTTTTCGTGTCTCTATACTTCGTGTTTCTATACTTGGTTTTATCTACAGTCTTGACGCAGCCGACGCTATGAGCTGATGGGACCAATGGGAGCGCGTCAAAAGGGCACCAGCATGGTGTTCGTCAGGTTTCTGTACGTGTTCTATCATCGTTGAGCCAATCACAAACAAAAAGGTCGATTGACTGGCGTTTTCGACGCTGCTTGATCTGTCCTCTCAGCTCGTAGCCTTGGCTGCGTCTAAACCAAGTCATTAATTATTTCACTCCGTTCACGTCCGTTCAAAATTTTACCTGTCTTTTCACCAAACAAAAATCCTACTTTAAAAAAAAAAAACTCGCTTACCCTTCTTGGGGCAGTGTAAAAAACACTGCCGCAAAAAGAAAAAAAAACGAAAAGCAGTTACCGTCAATTTCTAAATAAAATTAACTCAAGAATTACGTAGGCTACTTTTTATCGGTAACGGTAACGTGCTCCGTTTATTTTGATATAACGTAGGTCTGTAACGCGTTCAATTAATTTGCAAGTGACGAGTAATGTATCTCGATACTTTTTTCAATAAAACCTACAATACTGATTATAAAAAAAAACGAGAAAATGCAGATAAGTTGGTGAACTTTGAACATTTTGCATGCCCGAGATTAGAATAAAAAAGGACTATACACGCACACACATATCTCAACACACAACTCGACACATGTGTAAGCGTTGTCCACTCTTTTGTTCTAAGTATCCGGTGTTCCAGATGTTAAAACGTAATGTAAATATTTTGTAAAAAGGTTAATACGTAACATTATATTTTTGTAAAAGAAACACACACACACACAAACACAATAATATATCTGGCTTATAACAGCAATAAAAATACAAAAAAAAAACTTGGAAAAGCCCAGAGTTCTTTTTGACGCAAGTTTCCAACGCATGCACTTGTGCATGTTATTATACTCCGTTTGACATTAAGCACGAGCGTAGCCGACGCTATGATCCTGGGACCCAATCGGGCAGCACCAAAAATGTATTGCTACGGCACTCCTGGTCTCTGTAGGTTCGCCACCACTGGCTAAACCAAACGTGCCGCGAAATAGTGCAGGATCAATGCGCATTTAAACGCACCTCCGATTGCTCAGAGGTGCGCTTCAATAGGACTTTACCAAACTTAAAACTTCGTGGAAAATTGAGTGTTTCTCCGAACGCTGTCATATACTGCCCGTTCCTACTGTTTTTATGCATGTTTTGTTTTTGAACGTATATAAAAACAATATTCCTTCACGACCTTGACATCAACAATTGCGAAGATTTAGTGGTTTTAAGTGATACCCAGAATTTTTCGGATGGAAACCATTAAATATAAATATTATTCGAACGTTAATTACTTAAAAGTTATTCAAAGCCTATTTAAACGGAGAGGCATTACGTTTCCTGTATAGGCCCTCTGGGAGAGACCGATAGAGCGTGAACCTTTTTTCTATGCAATAGGTACTTTTCGTAGGAGCGATTTTTGCAGCGTTCCGTGGATGGTTTTTGTACGTATAAGCATACTTTGCGGAGACCCTTTGCTTTGCATCCAAGCGTCCGCTCCCGAGGCCTACATTCCCCGCAGTTGTGAACTCTTGCTAACTACTCTAACGTCTGCAGTGGCAACGCCGACTTTTCCCGCCAGTCTGGGATTTGATCCCCGTCCCGTTTACAGCGGCGACGATGGCATTCTCCGCCTGTCTATCGGCAAGCATCCGTTGAGGTTCGCGTTACACTTCCATGCTGGCACTTCTCGCCAGCCCGGCGCCGTGAGCCTGGGGGGCTCGCCTATGGCCTTACATGCGCATGACATCCTCGGTAAGATAGGGAGACGGCGGGAGACAAGGTCCTTGGGGGAGGGGGGGGCGACTTGAGGAGAGAACAAGCGGAGGTCGGGCAGGCCTTCATTCAGAAGGTCATCATTCCGGGAGTCTCGATTCAAGGCTTTTCATTGAGAGTCCTTATTCGGGTAGTTTTCATGGAGGGACATTACAAGATGAAGCTGTTACTGGAGGAACGCGACTTGGGTAACAAAGTGTGAGTCACTAATATGATTGATTGCACTTTCTGTGTAGCATAACTTCCTTGGGACCGACTGGAGCACGGCTTGGACGAATCGGGCGTCGGAAAAGGTCAAACGGCCCCACAACCTATAAGTGTAGGCGTACGTCCATGTAATAATATATGTACAAGTCTAACTAAAAGAATAGATGTGCTCGGTTAGCGGTTGGGATCGAATAGCGCTGCGTCAGTTATTGTCTTTGTGATGCAAGGAAAACCGACTCTGCTCTTTAGAAGATATATCGAGGACGCGTGGCTCTTCTTTTCAAACAGAATTCGCAGACTACTAATATGAGTATATGTATAATAAACGCCTTAACTAAAGTATAACGTAAACGTATACGGCATTACATTATCATTTTGCATTTTAAAAGTTGTTTGTAGACCTCTGAAAGTTTCGAAATAGGAACATGACGAATATGCAAGAAATCGAAATAAAATTTAAAATCAAAACGTGTGCGTCCAAGGTTATTGATTCATGGTTGTTAAACTTAACATCATATGAAATATTATAATGACTCTCGTGAAACAAAGTAGGTGAATGTGTGCAGTTAACATTTTTGATCTATCATATAGGATCCTATATCCGGCGCCAATAATTTAGATATGTTATATGTTTGATAGGTTTATTAAACTAACCAAATATGTACCGTTCCTTTTTTCAGAGTGCAAAGAAGAAACTTAGTATAGAGTGACAAAATAATTTATGGACGACTAATTTCTCAGCATCAGTGTTAGAAAACGTAAATACTTTCGACGTGTTCTTTCTCCACTCGGGTTTTTACGGGATCATCTTTTCCCGAAATTTCCGTAAGAAAATATAATTCACACCAATAGATAGTAAATCAACGATCACGAATCATTTGCATATACAACTCATGATCAGAAAACAAAGTCTGGCGACCTCAGTATTAGTACAAACCACAATATTTTAATTTATACAAATTGCTCAGGCTTAGGTAGGAAGAAGCTTAAAGAGACAACAGGGATATTTAGGTTATTATCAAAAACATCCCTTACACTTACTCTTCAGCAGAAGGGTGGTGTTGTCGTTGAAGTCTCCAAGGCAGGAACCGTAGTTCAGGCCGTAGTTGTCAATGTCGTGCCGTAATGCCCGACGCCGTATTCCAAGCCACAATGGCCAACGGCATAGCCGAGGGTGCCAATTGCGTAGCCTTAAGCTGGGGCGTGGGCGACGGTGGCGACAGCTGGGGCAGCGTGGTAGGTCTGGTAGCTGGCGACGGCTGGAGCAGCGTGGTAGGTGGTGGCAACTTCGGCAACAGCTGGGGCAGCAGCGTAGGTGGTGACTGGGGCAACAGCGCAGAAGGCAACGGCTGGAGCAGCGTGGTAGGTAGCGGCAACATTAGCCACAGCTGGAGCGGCATATGTGGCAACAACTAGAGCGACTTGGTAGGTGGTAGCAACCTTGATCACGGCTGTTGATGTATATTTATAATATTGTATCGTGAGAAAATAACCTATGTGTGGGCTAAGAAATTAACATTTCCAACAATGCACAAAACTTTTATTTGTAGTAATAATATGTTACTGAGATTTATCCCTTTGGTCGTTCCCCAAACGAGATGACAATAAGCTATTTGGGATTCAAATAACGCATAATATATTAGTAATTTTATTTCTTCGGGGAGAATGGCTCTACAACGTGCAAGTACACAGACAATTCTGCATAGTTTATTCACGATCCGGTTTATGTATTTATCCGATTGTAAATGTTCCGAAAATAAAATTGCCATTGTTTTATTTTCCTTCACTATTTCAACTGGTATGAATTGAAAATGAAGAGTTTGATTTATATTTACGTGTTTACTGAACGATTTGAATAAAATTGCCTTTGTTTTTGCTTCTTTAATGTATAGGCCATTTGTTTGCGACCACAAGAAGAAATCTTGACAATATAAAGTTAGCTTTGATTATCAGGTTATCCGCATTCGCGTTACTGAGGAACAGACTGGTGTCGTCGGCATACAAGACAAAAAGAATATTTTCGGAAGTGTTCTACAAGATCATTGATATAGATATTAAAAAACAATGGAAGCAAAACGCTCCCTTGTGGCACGCCATACTCTATCTGTAACAGTGATAACAGTGATGAGAAATGACCATCGAATATTATATATTGCCTACGTTAATTTAACTATGAAGATGTAAATGAAGATGATGTAGCACGTATAGCATCTCTGTTTTATTTGTCAATAACTATCTTTTGATTGAGACAATCAAAAGCTTTACTGAAATTAATAAAAAGGCGAAGTATCAAGTGTCTTCTTTCTATATTCTGTAATATGATTTATTTCTGTAAAAGAAGCACGGATTCGGTAGATTTTCCTTTTCTAAAGCCAAACTGGGATTCTGTAATTACAAAGTGTTTCTGGAGAAAACTATCAAGACTACAAAAAATAATGTTTTCAAGTCTCTGAAAAAAACGTGCAAACGGATATTGGTCTATAATCTGACAGGACATTTCTGTCGCCACCCTAATATATCACGGACACTTTGGCACGTTTAATATTTTTAGGAAGATTTCCGCATAAAAAGCACAAATTAAAAATGTGTAAAAGGCATATGGGGTAATTATATCAAGAACAACTTAATTTTATTTGAAGGTCGCCAATATCACTAGCTTTGCTGTTTTAAGCCCATAAATACGCGAAGCACTTCATTTTCGTTTGCTTGATTAAAGAACAGGGATTCACTATATTTTGAGAAATGATACTTACTGCAGCCGCGCAGTATGAACTCGAAGCCATGCAGGTTCACAAAATGAAAGTTAAAGACTCAGCCAGCAAGGCTCCAGACAGCAAACTTCCATTCACCTCGAGTTCCCCCTAAATATTTATGTGTTCTACCCCGTCAGGGAATATGGTTTATTAATTGTCAGAGGAGATCTTGACGTTTTTTGGACATCACTAAATAAACTTTTGTAGTAATCATACTTGGCCTTTTTGAGTTCCAATGTCAGAGCATTAGGATACTTTTCTAAGTACTATCAATTTATTAGGGTCCCTTGTAGTAACAAACTTGCTGCATAAATGATTTTTATGCCTGATTTTTTCAAGGTATAGAGGCGTAATTAAAGGCTTTTGTATATTGTTTGCGCAGTAATTGTTTTATTAAGAAAGCATCTGTTTTAAACATTTTCTAAAATGCCAAGGAACCTATCATAAAAGGCATCAATGCTTGCTTGTAACGTAACTGGCGTCCAATCTATGTCTGCAGTCTCGTTTACAAACGACACTAAGTTTTGATGACATGTGCTGTAAAGAAAAACTTTTTTATTTTAGTTTTGATGTCGAAATTACAGAAAGAAACAAAAATTGGAGTAGGATTACCCAGGTCGCTAGAAATTGTGCCAGGACTGCTTACTTGTGTATCTCCATTTGTATTAAGAAGGTCGTTTTCACTCTCTGACAAATAAGTGGTCCTACTGGGCGACGAGATAGCGTTTAAAACCCCGTAAGAAGCAATAGTGTTGTTTGGTTGCAGCGACAGGCTCGAAGTTTTTTGGATGAGAACATCGAAAATTGTTTTTTTATGATAACTGATAAATTGTTTGTAGACGCAAGTTCTAAATAAATGTCCAAGAAAGAAAGAAATTTGCCAAAATTTGTTGAAGGCGGACAATATAAAACAGAAAATAGGGTATTTTTATATTTGAAGCTTAAAATTTAATATTCCTCTGTACTTTCTGTAAACGAAAGTAGCTTTTCACACTGAAAGTTTCGATTTACCATAATTGAAACACCACCCGTTCTGCGTCCATTTCTATTTAGAGAAAAATATTATAGCCTGGTAAATTTAACATTATTAGGTCAAAAGTAACTTACACAGCTCAAAATGAGTGACAATGTCGTCTACTTTATTTTTAACGGAGCGGGCTTTGAGATGGAAAACACTGATACCATTTGCACCAAAACAAGTATCAATATGTCCGTTAAACGAATTCGTAGTAGTTCATAAGCAAAACAGAGAAGTACCAGCTTTAGAAAGCAACTAGCGAATTTGGACAATGTCGTCCTCATGGGTAATAATGACAACGGGAGCGCCATTAAATTTTTTTGCCAGGATTTTTCAGTTTCGTATTAGACATAACTACACTCTCGCTTTCTAGCCTGGGTCATTCCAATTGCCGTTTCAGAGGAGGGTATAAGTGTTCATTCACAAACACTGGCGTGGCTGTTTCAAAACCAAGTTCGATACTAGACATTCGTGTTTTTTTTTTATTGCATTTTCAAGAATCAGGTAGCGCCTGTGCCTGTGCTGAAACTGGACGATCCAATTCCTTTTTGTGGGGTCTTTGGTTAGCACATTGTGACACACGGCTATGTCCGAAATCGCAATGTTTTCATCCACCAGTTCGCATATACAACTAAATAGATTCATAATGTTCTCGTTTCTATCTTGTGGAATCC
Source organism: Ixodes ricinus (assembly GCA_037355805.1). Taxonomy (NCBI): domain Eukaryota; kingdom Metazoa; phylum Arthropoda; class Arachnida; order Ixodida; family Ixodidae; genus Ixodes; species Ixodes ricinus. Next base: position 56,741 of record JAZHYW010008052.1, on the reverse strand, counting down.
CCTTTATCTCCAGGTTCCGATTACGGAATTACTGCTCGCATTGAATCAGTCTCAGTTCAGTTTCTCAGGTGTTCTTGAGCATGACGTCATACTTTTCTTAAAAAACCCACAGTTTTTTTTTTTTTCAAATCGGGGTTTGTTTTTTCGGCTACCTTCAGCTTAGCTTTCATGTCCTCATAATCTTTGTTGATAAAATCCATGCTAGCTTTTATGCCCTCAGTTCCGTCTGAACGGTACAAACTTCCGTCCTGAAATTGCGTTTAATTGTTTATCGAAACAATTTGTGTACTTTTTAGATCATCTTTATGCTCAGCAAGCAATTTACTTATGTCCTTGGTAATGGCGAAAAGAGGGCTATAAAATAAGAGTTTTGACAACGAAAGCAGGGTGGCAACAAAACGTTCGGTAGCAGCAACGACAGCAATACACAGCGGATAAAAAAGGTAAGCAACAATAACCAACCTGCAATAGTAGCGCAGATTTTTAAACACGATGTCTCAGCGAGCCGTCGCCGCTGCCAAAGTGCCGAAAAGAAGTGTAGCGCCTCTTCTTTGTAGATAAGTGTCGCTGGAGGCGACAGTCGAAGATGACCAGTAGCAGCTGCCCACGTCGCCCACGCTCCGTCGAAGATGACTTGCACGTAGGTGATTTCCCGCTGGCTTCCCTTGTTGTTGATCACTCAGCGATGCTGCTTGAGGACCGCCTGTTCCAGGTGGTATCAGGGGCAGACTGCAATGGTAGCTCATATGTTGAGACACGATGACTGAGCGAGCCGTCTCCCCTGCCAAAGTGCCGAAAAAAGTGCCTAGAGGCCAGCCATATAACACATTCTGTGTTAAAAATGTAAAAGAAACTGTAGTGGCTTCTACTCAGAACCACTGACCCTCTCCTCTGACCAGACAATAATTTCTAGAAGGTCTTTTTTCTGCTTTTCTGCCATTACTCTTTGAAGTTTTTTTTTTTTTTTTGTGGATAAACTGGAATTGACAAGATATTTACCGGGGAGTGTCTTTAAAATGTTTGTTTAACCCTAGCTATATATCCTCGCAAGCGACACGCGCTGCAGCAAGTGCAGCCTGGTAAAGCTTCACTTGCGGCAACTTTTTGCCTATCTTCTTTTCATTTGTGGTGAAATAAACATACAACATTGATTATTGATTTATGTAGGGCGCGGAAATATTGGCATGATATATCGGGCATTTACTCGTGCTTAAGTATAAAAACTTTACAAAAATATTTATAATGTGTAAACATACGTGTAAAATTGTATCATAGACTCAACGATTCCTCGGGCGGCAATATAAGTATAACAAATCAAATTCTGTTAGAAGTTTTGTTTCCTAGCTTATAAATCAACGAAAACTGCCGTTTTTCATTGTGTACTGGGCGGTTCCATGCCATCGCTGTAAAAAAGAAAGGAGAATTTCAGAGGTACAAATAATTTATTGACAACTACGGGATTAAGAACACACTCCTGGTATGTTCCAGTCCGGTGTGTTTATCTCCCACTCCACCCTTGTGGACAGTCTTCTTCAGTTTCTGTAAGAAAATGCAAGGTACTCAAATTAACCGCCCCATACATAATTATTTTTTTAACGTTATCGAATGCAATACTATAAACCTTTCCAATAATACCCTTTTTGTGTGCTGCCATATTTGTCTTCTGGGCTGTCGAACGCGTTCTTAGCTGGCTCAGTAGCCCTCTTCCACGAATCTTGAAACGCCACGCACGCGTCCACAGGCAAGTGAACAATCGATTTTTCGCCTGGATGATAAGAGCTCGAAAGATCTATGCTCGCGGACAACGTTTTGTGGCATTTCAAAAGAAACGAAGATTGGGCGCGGGCAGCTTTGATGTACGCTCAAGACGGACAAGCACTCTTTCTCCCATAGCTTTGACGGCATGGTGGCAGGAAGTTAACCGCGGGTATGGGTAAGGCCCACTGGCATGATTACGAAAACTATTTGACACTACTCTCTGCAGACCACGATCCCTGCCTAAGGCTTTGTCGTAAATTTCATAGATGAAAGCCGAAGACGCCACTTACACTTCCTCTTGCGAAGAAGGGCAGCGTACTCGTTGAAACCACCAAGGCCATAACCGTAGTTCAGACCGTAGCTTCCAAGACCATGACCAAAGCCGTAGTGGCCGACGCCGTAGCCGAGAGTGCCGATTCCGTAGCCGTAAACTGGGGCGTGGGCAACGGTGGAGATAGCTGGGGCAGCGTGGTAGGTGGTGGCCACCTTGGAAACAGCTGGGACTGCAGCGTAGGTGGCGACTGGGGCAACTGCGTAAGAGGCAACTGCTGGAGCAGCGTGATAGGTGGTGGCAACCTTAGCCACAGCTGGGGCGGCATATGTGGCGATAGCTGGAGCAGCGTGGTAGGTAGCGATAGCTGGGGCGGCCTGGTAGGTGGTGGCAACCTTGGTGACGGCTGGGGCGGCAGCGTAGGTGGCAACTGGGGCAACAGCGTAGGAAGCAACAGCTGGGGCGACCTGGTAGCTGGCCACCTTGGTCACAGCTGGGGCAGCGTGGTAGGTCTGGTAGCTGGCCACAGCTGGGGCAGCGTAAGTGGTGGCAACCTTGGTCACGGCTGGAGCCACAGCGTAGGAGGTGACGGCTGGGGCGGCGTAAGTGGTCGCAACCTTCGCCACAGCTGGAGCCACAGCGTAAGAGGCGACGGCTGGAGCGGCGTGGTAGGAAGTGGACACAGTGCGGCTCACAGCTGGAGCAGCAACAGCGTAGCTGGCGACTGGAGCAGCGACGGAATAGCCGGTCAGTCCAGAGTAGCCGAAGCCATGGCCAAGACCGATAGCGTGGCCATAGCCGAGACCACTGCCGTAGCCAAGGCCATAACCGTAGCCAAGGCCGTAGCCATAGCCAAGACCTCCCTGGACGTAGCCGGCGAAGGCGCCGGTGGCCAGGGCCAGAAGAAGGCACGCACGGAACTGAAAATATCAGTTTTATAGTTTATTCGGTTTGTGTTAATGCCAAGACCAAGTAATCTTAATTTCTCATTAAAATATGACAATTTTGCTACCCGCTGCGACAGTGAAATTTGGCCAGTAGCCATGACTGAATACGTGGTGTCTTTAGCACTCATCCTGCATAGTGATGGCGGGACTTGGGAGGATACGTTGATGCAGCCCCTCATAGCGGGAAATGTCAAAATAGTGAGAGGTGGGAATCGAACTCATCAAGATTACTGAAAAAGTCAATGAAGTTGGTGTGGTTTTGGTTTTCATTAAGATAAAATTCGCTTTTCTCATTCCCTAAATATAGGCGGCAAATCCTATGTGGTTAAGGTGCCGCTTCAATTTTTGAAAGATTTTGTCTAAACGACAAAGAAGTTTCAACAAAAAAATACATGTGTCCATTTAATTTTTTATGATGGGCTCTTTTAGCCAGAGTGAGTGATTGCGTTTCGTTTGCTTGACTAAATATACGTCCTGCGAGAGATGGATTGTCCGAAGAGCACCTGAGGTGCACGGTTCAGTCTAAGAATGTTCCGTCTGTTACGCGTTTCGCTCGCCAGATTTTGCTAACTCAAACACCAACATTACTCTATAGAGAGCTCCCACTGATGTATTTCATAAGATAACGTAAGATCGCGATTTCGATTAAGAAATCTTTACTCAATCGTTGATGGCTAAATTTCGTTTCTGCGTCACACATCTGGATTTAATTGAACGTAATACAAAACTAGATATTTAATGAAAGCTCTTGTTGAGAAGTCTCCCGACATAGATGTACGATACTTACTCCGGTCATAATGTAGTCGAGAGCTGAGGAAGTTTCAACTGCTGTATAAGGCGCCTGTTAATCCTTTTATATTATGCCGATGACGGGAAAAGTGAAATGCATAAAAAAATAATTACCGAACACGTTTTGATAATAAATAAAATCCTACCCCTATCATTTCTGCTGAGTGCCGCACTGCAGTTTCTGACAAGTGAGGAAAGATTACTAGGAAGTCGTGGAAAGCGAGCTCAGAAAGAATACTTAAAAAGGGAATTTCAAATGGAGGAATCTGTAACATCTCCAGATCCGTCTCAGTTTTTTTATCTAATTTAAATGGCCCTGAATTGTATGAATAATAGCGATCCGCTTCATTACTTAAGCATTCACATCACGGAAGTCAAGCAAGGGCTTCGTATCCTTTATGGACTTTTTTAGGATCGCAATATCGGATGTCATATCTTCATCCTCTTAGCATGTGGTCGATATAATTCTGATAATTATATTTATCAATATTATGAAGCACATGTTGCGTATTACGTATACTTACACTGTACTTGTGTTTATATCTGTTGTTACAGGCATACCTGTACTTCTACTGGTTTTACTCTTACCTATACATATGTATATTCATATACTTGTACTTTTACTGGTACTTATAACTAAGCCTAGACTTATACTTTTATTAGTACTTGTGATTGAACTTAGTATTTGCACTTGTACTTATTAACTAGTTGTACTACTTGTAATTTACAGGCGATTCGAATGCACCAAAGTGGTAATCCAGGTATGTTTTTAATAATCCAAGTAAAATAATATTTTAAATACCGGTTCTAAAATACTCACTGCTTCATTTATGTTGATCGCAAAAAGAAACGTTCTGAGAACTATCTTTTGTGTTTAAAGTAACTTTTGGAACCAGGTTGTGCAAGCTATTTATGCGGGAAATAAATAAATTAGGACTCTTTTAAGAGGAAAGATCAAAATAAGCCAACTTTTAACAGTTAGGATTGACTTTTATCCATTCGTAATTAGATATTTCATCTTACAGATTTTTGAAAAACCGGAGACGACGGACGACGAAAAAGGGAGAACACACAAATCTATTATATTTGTTCGGAAAACGACAGCTAACAACTAGCCAAATCAAGCCTGTTCGAGTGGTAACAAAGGGAATTAACAGATCAAAGATACCTTGACCGCTCGACTTCAGATACCCTGTATCCCTTTGAAATTATATATTTGTAACCAGATTTGCACAAGCTTTTCTAGAAACTTTTTTCGTTAGAATACATGCGTCACTCTGCGTCATGTGAGCATACAATGTTGAAGACTTTTTGAGAAACATGTTTATACTGTTCTTCTTAACCCTTTATTCATTAAATATGTTGTCCGTATTGTGCGCTCAAGCTTACCAGTATATTTTGGTATCTATTACGCTCAACACTATTTATATCTAGACGTTTTTCTATAAAAAATTCTTTTATCTGACGCCTACAAAATTAATGCAACAGCCCATTAACATTAACATTAACACTCTTTCTGCCCGCACATTTGTAACTCAGTGTGGTTCACTTCGAGTATTTCAAACCTAATTTGAGAAGGGTGTGTTTAACTAAAATATAAATCTAACAAACGACTGCTTTCTGTACAACGAAGCCATATTATTACTGCCCATAAAATCTCGCTTTGATATGTACTGAGTTTCCTCTAAATGCATTTAACTGAAGTATCCCACTTAGATTTGTACGGAAGTTTCAAATGGCTTCATCCCGATACGCACACATATAACCTGGCTGACGTGTCGTGCTAGGCCCATGCAAAAGTGGCAATGTGAGTTTTTTTTTTTTTTTTAACCCGGTGTTAGACGTTGCAGTTGATAAATCGGGAAGAATCCATAATAAATTGCTTCGGGATACGTTAACGAATGTCGCATTATAAGAATGGTGCTTTGCCCAAATCATTATTAGCCGCGTCTTGAAGTTAAATTACGCGCAAAACTAAACTTGACAAAAAAAAATAAGCTCCACGGAGGCTTTTTTTAAATGCTCATACGTGCATGACAGGGGCCTTTCCAGGTAGCAGAGTTTTAGGAACGAAACTGGGTCCTTGTCTGAGAGTTTAGGACCTTAAAACGCCAGGAGTAGCAAAAGTAAAATGAACGTTTACGTTTTTTGTCCAAAGTATGTGTATCTTGTTCATAATTCACCAAACAAGTGCCGAACTTAGTCCGACTGCTCGTAGTTTGGGTGTCATCTGGCATCTTTAAGCCTAAATTACAAAGGAAGTGCCAAAGTTATAGATCACATTTGGTTCCTCGGTTCTCATATGACAACTTAAGTTCTAAATTGCCAAAATAACGCCAAATCTAGGTTTAACTGTTGATTCTTCAGTTCATACGCGGCATCTTGGGCTGAAGCCTGGCGCTTCGAAAATTTTTCGGCGAGTCAAAAGAAAACTTTATCAACGAAAAAAAAAGAAAGAAAAATTACTTTGGCACTAACTGGTATCTTGGAGCAAAACAGTATTAGGCTTAGGTTAGGCCCCTAGTGTCGACATACTCGTATAGAAGATACAGAAAGGAAGCTTTGCTTATGATCATAAGGTGGGTGGTAATCACGGTTACGTAGAAACTCGTTGTTCACCATCCGAACCTAGGTCTCAGTCTCCCTGAGCGACTTACAAGGCGACTAACACATTATATTTAGGGAATATGACTAGTTTAGGTGGGGTTTAGAGGTTGGCTTGGTGCTGGGCGCCATTCACGCTCCTATCACAATGACCACCAGCACTAACAAAGCTCTTACTATCGTGGAACGCTGGGGGGGGGGGGGGCATGTGGAGAAAGGATCGTACCAGCAAAGAGTTTGGTGTTATACAAGTTCAGACGTCAGAGCGGCCACTAAAGCGATCTCAGCTTGTCACTGAACAATGAGAGAGCTGGCATTTACGGGTGATTCCATATTTGTTGTGTCACTGGCAATGCGGCTTCCGTGACGTTTTCTTTGCGAGTTTTAATTTTATTTTGTAAACTTTCTCTGGAAATTTAAGCTGTGATTAAAACATTATTTCTTACTGGTATTATTTATATAATATTTTTTTTATTATTCACTCTGAATACAGACAGTATTAGTTGATAACGCGCATGCGTAATATATATATATATATATATATATATATATATATATATATATATATATATATATATATATATGTATATATATATATATATATATACACCACTTCCGCTTGTTACTTCTGGCTCGATAAACAACCGCTTGCTTCGCTCTCGTGAATATCATCGAGCCTAGTCGCTACTTAGTAGGTGATTTTTTATTCAGCTCGCGACTACTTAGGCATACTATTAATTTTAGCCATAGTTTTTCTCGGCTAGTGAATATAGCTTGGGATTTCCAAGTGCATCGGGGTTAGAGTTTAGTGCCGAGGGACCAGGATTCCATATTAAAACACCATAGTTTAAAACCTAGAACTTAATGATATCTCCGGAAATTTTTAAAAGAAGATGAATATGAAATAAAAGAAAGTTTCGTATTATTTAAGTATATGTATAGTCAGTAGTATGATCCTGAAGAGATTGTGCAGTTCAGAACAAGCCGACTTTGAACCTAAAAAAATACATGCGGCTAGAAACTAGTGACTGAGCTTAGGAGCATGGAGCAGGTTTTATCCAACCTAACTGGAAATCTGCAGAAGATTCAATCGTGCCGTAATGCACTCGTGTTGTAGCGAGCATCGTCCCTCCATTCAACCAACTTAGAACTTCTCTTATATAAGCTTCAACACAAATGCTGCATGTTTTTTTTTTCAGATGTACAGTAGCCATTAATATAAAAGGCCTTTTCGCCTAGGCAGTTTATTGGGTGATGCTCAGAACGCTTTGGTCAGAGGAACATTATTTTTATGAGCGACATTGAAGGGAGGTTGATTGATTTTATCATCCCAAGTAACATGAGCCCGGTCAAAGCGAATCCCGAGCAGTCACCTAAAACTGCCTCATCGAATCGGTCTTTCAGATTGCTGCAGAGTAGTTTCTTACAACGAGTAGTACGGGTCTGTTTAGGGCCGCTCGCGTAACTACTATAATACCTACATACTCTTACGCCGAGTCGGTGAGGTTCTTCGTAATCCGATCACGTCGTGCGGGATCGTCAGAGTTCGTTACGGTACGCCAGGGAACAGTTGACTTAGGTCTCCTCACGTACGAGTAAGCCAAGTTGGTTCGCCTCGTCGTTCCCAAGACCGCCCTGGATTTCGCACACTTTTCACCTCTCCGTCCTTCGCCTTTAAGAGCTCTCCTATTCTAAGTTGAAATACCGTCGCTTTTAGATAAGGTTATCGTCCGCTAGAACATTTTTTCAACAAATATCATGGATCACTGTCTTACGCTTTAAAGCTTAGATTGGCGATGCTCATTGTGCTTGCAATTGCTGATTGGTTATTTTTCATGATCCAAAATCCCATTAGCTTCCGACACAATGATGGCATCCGAGCACGAGTCCAGATCTAGAGAGCGCGTGCTCTTTGTTCTCCGTTCCACCTTTAATCGACGCTGCATTTCGATGGAGTCCGCAAGGAGCTCCAAAAGCGCGTCGCCACTGTGCTCGTTGTCTCTGTGGGTTCGCTACCACCGGCCAAAACCATCAGTCAAAACAAACGGAGTGACATGGCAAATTTCTTGTGCGCCATTAGTTAAGCCGGAAAGAGCAAAAGCCTAGGCATTATAAGTGCCATGACAATGCACTTTTGTTACTGCTCAGTTAGCTCCATCAGATTGTACCGTCTGCGGCGGTCGGACTTGAACTGAAGCATAGTATAACGGACTGCAGTTGAATATCCCTCGCACACAGCTTCAGCATGTGCGGCCGCCAATATCAAACTGAAAACGCGAGACATGACATCTGCCCTGTTTAACGTATTTCTCTCGCAACTGTTATTTACAAGCTGCAAATCTCGCCTCAGAGGCTGCCTTCCAAGGTGAGCCCATTCGACCACACTATAGTTGGCTTCAAAGCCTGCCATTGCGTTGTGAGAGTGACCACAGTAGGGTTTGTGGGGAGATATGCCACAATGAAAAAGGAATTGGATCACAATTCGCGCAGATCCTCTCAGACATTTACTTAGGTATTTTGAATGGATTCAACCTGAATGTTTGGACACATTGATATTAGGTTTATGGCGCGGGCTTTTGGTTTATAACAAGCGGCGATGACGATCAATAAATGGCTATGTGTTGTTGAACCAGCGCGTGGTGCCATTCTTCCAGGCAGCTAGCAGCAAGATAAATCCAATTTCTTTAAAGGAGTAGCACAAAAGTCACCACAGTTTGTGGATAATGTTATAAGTGTGGCGAGTGGTTTTTCTGGCCACATGAGACGTTGTGTGTAGTCGATTTTGCTGTATGAACGCGATAACGTTTAGGAGGTCGTGTCTCAGAAAATCCGGCATCGGCGTCGGCGTCGGTTGGACCGGATAATCTCGGCATGCACCTCATGACGTCACATATCACCCTCGTGACGTTGCGTGTGACGTTTGACGTGACGTCACGAGGGTGACGTCCGCTAAATATGGCGTAAAAGTTTCCGAAAATTTCGGCGGTAAAAGTTTTTGTTGAATTTAGCGCGTCGATGGGGTCACGACGTCGTAGTCACGTGTGGCGTCACGCCACATGACTTCGCGCTGGAATTTCATAAACCCACAACGCTCACGTGTGACGTCACGTGACACGGAACGCTACCGACTGGACCATGCACACATGCTTGCACTCTTTGGGAACGAGCGCGCGTTTATACAAAAAGGCTTTACGAACAGTGCCCGATAACTCTATCGCGTTCCACTCTTAAAGGCGAAGCTTACGCGTCTCCAAAGATTTTTTCGAGACATATAAAAAAAGAAAATGGTCATAAATTATGTCCCTGCTGCAGTGTTCACTGAAGTGAAGCTCAAGCACTTTCTAAAAAAACTAATTTAACACCAGCCTTCTGTAGTTGTTTTGCTTTCTGAATTCAATTATCGCTTTTCAATTTGCCAGAAGTTTACCTATGCGTCTTCTAGCTTGTTAACACGTGCAACAATGACTTCAGGGCGTGTGGCGAGCTTCTCTGTCGGCTGTTATATGTAAAAGCTGTTGTCGGAAGATGTAACTTGATCGTTCACTTCTCCCAGCTGAAAGGCGAGCAATGCTGACGTGATAACGGTGATGATGTTCCTTTCATTATTTTTTTTAATTTTCCCTCTACCCTTTGGACGTGCTCGGCGGGAATCAGGGGCGGATCTAACGCTACCGTTCTTAATTAGTGAACACGTTACACCTAGTAAAAGATGAAAAACAATTTTAACGCACGCCCATGATCTTTAAGGCGTCAACCTTCAAACTCTCACAGCTTCATGAAACTAATAATAATAATAATAATAATCCTTTATTTTTGTGCCCACAAACAACTCTTCAGTCTTCAGAGTGGTGCACATTATAAAGTAAGAATAGCTATAGATTTCTGAAATACAACACAAATCGTTTTACCATATTTAGGCCATAGTCATCCAGTCACGAACAAACAAAGTAAAAACCCTAAGGCACATAAGGATATTCAGATGCTTAAAAACAGCTTCAAACACTTTTTTTTTACAGCGGAGCTACTAAGGGCTAATTTCCCCTGGATCGTGTCCGGTACCAAACAAATGTCGACACCCGTGGTCGACACAACACTCTGGTTGCCGCCGTCGTTCATAGATGGCGGAAGCTGTCCAGAGTGTTATGTTTGCCGGTTTTCTGCTTGCCGCCGTCGCTCATAGATCGCGGAAACCTTTCCAGCCCCGGCGACCAGACAACTGGTTGCTGCAGTCGCTCATAGATGGTGGAAACATTTCTTTGGAGGAAGAAAAGCGGGAACGAACGAGTGGCGATGTGCGCAGCACCGGGAATGGTTCCGGAACCGCCGAGAGGCCGCTTTCGCCTAAAGTTCCACTGCGTCGAGCGCTTCAGATCCTCTTGTGAAAAAAGAGCAAATCGCTCGCCTGGGAAGCCACCGCCCAGAACAGAAGCTACAGCTCCGCTGCTGTTCCTTCTCCACCAGAGTGGAAAGGCTGAAATTTGTTTAATAATATGATGAATAGATATGCGGTTAGGGTTTCGCAACAGACACATGTTTCTAGAATGTCGGGGGCGTGTTAGTGAAGTTAACTTTTATAAATTGTAGCCGGAGCGAGTTCGAAAGGTAAAACGAGTCAAAGGGAGTGAGATAATAAAAATAATGATCGTTTTACAAAGTTTACTAGCGATTGGCAGCTCTTCAATACTGCACGCAGGTGCTGAAGCTGGCCACTGTTGAATTCTGTTGTTGTGTCAAGAGTGTTTCAAGCAGTTGCTTTAGTTTCATTGCCTCTACGATACTCTGAAGATGTGTTTTATTGTATAGTGACTCTCACTGTGTACGAACACTGAGGCACATGAAATTTAATTATTTCAGCAAATCAGTTTATATTATGTCCCTGCTTAGAAGAGAAAGGAATGCGCACACCAACCAGATATACACACGGGGTGTTTGATTACAGTACATTGGTGGAAGAGATGTTTCTGGATATTTTGTATGTGACGAAGCACGTGCCCTGAAGTGTGGAGCATGATCTAACTGTAATGGTACAAAACAAACTTTAAAAGCTGCACAAAGGCACGCGCACTTGGTTATACGTGTTGTGGTAAAACAGCGATGTGGCCAGCCAGGTGTATGAATTCGCACACGAGCTTGAGCTCACTTTAGAATGAGCTTGTTTGCTGCGACATGTACTGTGTGGTACTATTCTCTTTCCAGTTACAGCCTCCTTCGTTTGCAAAAGACCTGTTTGAGCTGAAGAAATCTGTGTTTGATAAAAGTATATTTTATTTTAATCTGTACCATAGTCTTAACTTCTGTGATGCCTCGCAAATGGCCAATAAATAGATAAATAGTCATATACATATACTCTTATAAAGGAAAAAAGAGAAGTAAGACGAATGTGGAGTGCAGTTTAAGAATGTAAAATAATAAGCATTGCGCCCTTCTAATCTTTTTTGCAGATATATCACCTGCTAGGGCACTAGCTCTCAATTTATTTGGTAGCAAGCGCAAAAGCTGAAAGAGTCAAACTAAGTATGATTGCAGTTGGCATGAAGTGCGGGAAGACAAGTGCCGGAATGTACCAGCCCAGGTGTGTTTCAGCGAACTACATAGAAGTGGGGACAGTTGTAGGGGCGAAAAACACTTTTAAGCAGCCGAAGAGAGCCAACCATTTGTGGAAAGAGTCAGATAATTTAATTTTGCTGCTTTAAAGAGCTGAGCACCCCACGTGTTCATATAACGACGAGGGGGGGAGGTTAGTTTGGGACATCTAGATAAGACAGTATACACATCACGACATTGCACGCTCAGTGGTGGTGCGATAAGTTTGGGATGAAGTATACCAAACAACAGTATGCCAGCTGAGTCAGAGCGAGTGCGGTATCAGGTTTATGAGGGGGTCAGTACCTCCACCCTTGGAGCACCAAAGGCAAACACCAGTATCCGCCTGGCTTTGGAGAGCACTTCACTAAGGTCTTTTTCTCGCCGGAAACTTTACAAGTAAATTTTTCTGACCGGAGTTTCTAATCTCTCAGAACTAAAATTGCAAGGCGATGACACTACTGTGCTAAGTGGGGCTGTTTATGCTGAGTTCGACGGTATTAACACCTTATGGCTTCAGCACCTTGTTCAATTACCAACTACACTCTAAAAAGGAAGGGAGTAGTACTTCCTCCCTTAAGGGACGACCTGACATGACCAATATGTTACCAACCCCAAAGGAGGAAAATTCCTCCCACAGAGCAGGGAGGAAACTCTGTCCCCTCAAAAGGAGAAATGTTTCTACCACTATCTAAGAAATGAAGGAAATTTACTCCCCCTTGAAAGAAGGAAAATTCCCACCTCTATCATAGGCATGAAGAAAATTTTCTCCCTCTTGAAAGGAGAAAAAATTTCCATTTCATCATAGGCATAAAGAAAACTTGCCAGAGCCGTTGTTTTCCTTTTGTTTGCAGAGATATTGAAAATGAAAACGTTACCGACCAGTTCATTTCAAATTAGGCCAAGCCGCAGCTGCCGGATCAAGCGCGCTTTTCTGGGGGTACGAAGGCTACGAGTACGAGTTCGTATCCAAATCCGATCATGGAGCCTCCGTCAATCGTCCAGTGGAAACGGCACCTTTTTGTCAATGTTATCGCGGGAAGAGATCTATGACCTAGTGATGTCCAGTTCACGATGGCAACCTGGGTGATTAATTGAAGAGTAATTCGTCCATCGGCGATAAAGTGCGCGAAGAGGCTTAGCGTTTAGCAGATTGCAGCTTCGCGCATATCGCCAGCTGTTAACATTTTCACTGTGCACTCCTTCAGCTGCACGGGGATCTGACGCGACTGCGGAGGGTCAAGGAAATAATTGCCGAGTTGAACACCGCGTAATTTCACTTAACACTGAACTTCGCGAACACCGCGTCGCCGATGCTGCACCAGTCGAGGTCACCGCCATCTTGAAACTGGTGCTCTCCGCTGGGTCCGAGATCTCTCGAGAGCTTCCCGCAAGTACCGCTATACTTCGTTTCAGCTTAAGTCCGACGGAGCCGATGCTACAAGCACGATCTGCCGGCTTTCAACGGCCCTGCCAAGCACCTGTACTCGTACAGTGCAGGCACCTTTAGGGCAACATGCTCGTGCTTGTAGGACTGACTGCGTCTGGACTTAAGCTGGCACGAAGTATTAGCGGGGAGATGTTTCGGAGGCACCCTCGTTTGGTTACCTTTCGTGACATCATTACCTTGTGAACAACAAGTTCGATGGTGTTTGTAATGGGCATGGTGGAAGCCTGAAATCATAGCACTCTCAAAGCAACACAGCCAACACCGTCAAAATTGAAGTTCTTACATTCGTCTTATTTCCGTAGATGAGACGTCCTTTGCTGACGTCATAGTCAGCATTCGGCCAATTGTGGTGGGCCGACCATAGCGACGCTTTCGATCGCTCACGTCGCCAATAGCCTGCAGCGCAAATTCCTCAGCGTTGCGTGCGTCCGCAAAACGTTGAGTGTTTTATCGCACCAAGTACAAAAACTCCAGAAACAATTTTCTAAAGCGGCGATGGGACGGTGTCCACCTCCACGTACGCGACAACGAGCGATGAGCCATCTTGAAGTAGCCGCGTAAAATACATCTTATGCGGGTTGCATCAGCCAGAGTCGAAAGCAAACGTAATTCGGTAGCAGTCTTCGCATCGGTAATCGCACGAACACGTTACAGAACCTTATTCCACCACTGCGCGCGTCATCAATATGCTCACTTGCGAATAGCAGTAATCACGGAGGTGGAGGAAATTTCCTCCCCTTTCCGACCTCCGGTAGAGAGCGTGCCAGCTAAGGTCATGAAAACGGAGGATCAGCATCAATTTCCTACCCTTCATGGGTCACAGGGAGAAAAATCGACAGTTCCTCCCTTTTCCACCCCTTTTTTCTCAGAGTGTATAGGGGCGAAGATGTAATAGATCTACGCTTGCGTAATAGTTAAATTGACCATGATGTAGCCGTCCTTCCTGGAGTTAGCGACAACAACATAATCATTACCAGCTCCACGTTCCCTAAGTTTTTTTGTGCTCGGGTTAATAATAATGATAAAAAAGTGTATATGTATCATAAAGGCAATTTAGAGGCAATAAATAAAGGAATGTCTAAGCCATTCAACAATTTTAAGTTTTTCGTTGTAGAGAACAGCGTAGACACTACATGGACTTTTTTAAAAGTCGTTCATTGAGATTATTAGAAATTATATGTTCTTGTAAGTATAATACCTGCAAAAGCAATGAATGATAAGTCCTCAATGTCTGCTTACGTAGAAAAGGTGATACGAAAGCGCAAACGTGGTTATCAGAACTACAAATTACACCCATGCATATAGGCAGCAGCAGAGCTCGAGAAACTGAATCCAACCTACGAAGCAGCTCTGATATCTGCAAAGCGCGAGTATTTTAGGAACTTTCTGATGAGATGCGACTTAGTATCAACGAATTCGGAAATACCTCAGAAAGGCAGGTAACGAGAACATAGGAATTCCAAATATAGCATGTCAAGAGAAATGTTTGAGGAGAGTTACAAAATATCAAATTGTTTTAATCTGTACTTCCAGTTTATTTTTGCCTCTAAGTGTCAGAACTGAATCTTACCCACTTCTCAATGAAACAAGTGTTAATTATTTGCCTCCTTTCGTTATGAATGTAGAGAGATAAAGAAGTGCTCAAATGAGCTTGATGTTAAAAAGGCTGTAGGTTCCTATGGCTTGTAACCCAGAGCTTAAAAATTGTGCTTGTTCGTTGTGTCCCGTTATTTAGAAATTGGTTTTTGTAAATCATTAGAGCAAAGTGGACTTCTGGGTCAAAGGAATATGACGTGTGTTACGCCAACCCATATGCACGGATCAAAACAGGTGTAGGGAATTATCGCCCCATCTCACTGAGTTGCATATATTGCAAGATTTTAGAGCATATAGTTTATAGCAATGCAGCTAGACATGTCAATATAAATAAATATTTTTCATCTACTCAACCCGGCTTTAGGAAGATCCACTCATGCGCCACACAATCTTATAGAACTTTATCATGACATGGTTTCGACTGCTGAGGGGGAGATAAAACGCACGCCATTTTTGTTGATTTGCGCAAGGCATTTGATAAAGTGTTTCACCGCTTTCTGACACATTAACTGAGTTCGCTTTGTTTTATTTTAGAATTTTGTTTCAAATATTTTGCGGGCAGTTGTCGACAGCTATCATAGCGCAAGCGTGCTGCCACCGACATCTCGAGACGCCTCGAAATGTTTTATTTCGCAGAATGTGGTTTACATTTTTTTTGTGCCGCGTGAGTGTTATATTGCATGAATATATAGGAGGAAAAGTCTTCTAAGAATCCGCCATCCGAGGGGCTTACATTTCTAGGTCCATCTTTGATTCAAAGCATAACAAAGGTATTTTGTCTAACAAACGAGACATTTTGTTGCCGATACCCGGAACGTCAAGTTTACCAGAGAAGATGGATACCACCGAGCGACTGAAACAAAAGCGGACCGTAATGCGATCAACTACAGCGAGGCTCATCAGCTAAATCGCACCCATGGGAGGTACAACAACAGTCGGCGAGCTTTAGACTAAACTGGACCTTCTCATACTTAAAAAAAGGCTGACTGAAAGAATTCGATAGCGATATCTATGGAAAGGTCGAGGACGGCACCTTGACAGCGGAAGTTGCATGCCTTGAGACATTCAAAGAAATGATCTTCATGTCGAAGGCAAAATTAAAAGTCTGTTACGTCACCGTAACAAAATGAACGAAAGGTCATCAGCGGAAGGGGAAACGTCTAGCACGATATCTGAAAACGAAGTGCGGGCAAGCATGGCATTCATACCGGTCTAGACACTAAAACTTCCGAAATTAAAGATATAGAAATTCGGAGGTGAACTGCGATCTTGACAAGGGTTATGGAGTCATTTCGACTTTACCATCGATGCGAACGCAACCTACGGAAACATTCTCAAGTTTAAGTACCTGAACAGTCATTTGAAAGAAAGCAGGCATGGCTCTGGCTGGACTGGATCTTTCGGCTTAAAAATACAGCATAGCTCTCGACCTCCTAAAAGAAAGATTCTGCCAAAAGGACGCCATCACCGATGACCACCTGACCAGGCTGCTCACGATACAGCCGGTGAAGGACTCAAAAAGTATCGACAACCTTCCGGCTCGGCGGGGGTCGACGAGGTACAAACCAGAGTAAGAAGACCCCAACGCTCTCAACGTCAACGCTGGTACGACGGAGTGTTACTACTCTCCTTGATAAAGAAACGTGTACCCGTTGACCTTTGTATTAAATACCACAGCAAGCAAAAAGGTGAAGCAGGAGACAACGTGGCATTTCAGATGTTACTCCTTTTTCAAGAAATATGCCGAAACAAGAGAGAAGATTCTACAGGTGAAAGCACCTCAAGACCAGCTGATTGCCGATTCAAACGATCGTAGAAGGAATGGTTACTGATCAAAGTTAATCTCTTTGCCCGTGCCCCTCAGCGTCCTGACCCGCAAAAACGACACGAAGTGCCCTTTTGCGTCAGTGACAATCAACATCCTGACGGCTGTGCTTCACGGATGTCGGTGTCGGAAAGAAAATGTACTGAAACTAGAAAGCCGGTGCTTCCGTTGCATAAAAAAGGTCATCGATCTAGAGCCTGTCGAACATTCAGATGCTTGAAGTGCACACAATGCTTGTGGAGGAACCTAACATCTGTGTGCGATCCAGACATGGTGAACACTCGCGGTGACCTTAAAGCAATAGACGGAGCTTCGACAAAGCTAAACCAAAAAAGCGTAGCGGTGGTGGTACAGTCATCCCTTGGAATAAGAGACCGTCAAGCAGGAAAATAGAGCATGAGCAGCGAAACAACAGAGGCGTATACTAGCCCTGCTTCTCCTCGACGGCGGCAGCCAGCAACGTTCGTCTACCTCAGCGTCTTTGAGAAGTTAAAGTTAAGAGTATTGTGAGATGAAATGCACCGGATCTTCACCTTCAAAGATAAAACAGCTATAAAGCACAGAAAAGTGTTGACGAGTGGAGCTCATGCCCCGAAGTCAGTACAGCAGAGAGGAAATACGCGTGGAGGCTCTTAAGGTTCCTTGCATCTGTGCGGTGAAGGTTTGCTTGCAGAAACCTTCATTTGAAAGCGAAACCTTAATCTGAAGTTGAAGGTTTGAGGATCAGTGAACGCTTACTTGCGGAAAGGATTGGGCCTCAGCAGCTTGACATTTGAGGAACTCACGACCATCCTCGCCGAGAGTTTAGCCGCAATCAACTTGCGACCCCTGACTTTCCAAACTCCGAGGTGAGTAAACCGGAGCTACTCTCACCTGCACACTTCCTCGTGTGGCGGAAGCTCAGGAGTCTTCTGCCATATCCCCTTCCAGCACAGGCCACTTCAACTGGAACAAGCGGGACCGAGCTTGTGCGGCGCTGGAGGCATAGCAGCCTCATCGTGGAGGGGTTCCGACGAAGGTGGCGCAATGAACATTTGCTTGAACTGAGATCGGCGCACCTGGCCAGACCGACCCCGTCAAGCAGCCTTCAGGTTGGAGACCAGGTGCTCCTCATGGATGAGAAGCTGAAGAGACTTATTCGGATGGCAAGTTTGTCTGTTTATTACCCAGGGGTAGCGATGATGTCAGAACGCTGAGCTGTTCTTGGCTGATTGAAGAAAGGTAGACATCAAGGCATCTGGCATTGAGATCTACCCACTATCTTTCCAATCAAAACCAATCAAATCTCGGCGGCGTCCCGACGTCACGCAACACCTGCGCAAGAAGCAGATGACTTGCTCTTCATATAGGCCCCTTGCACTGACGTCATATCGCATACTTTTGAACACCATGTAAAAGGAGGACAGGAAGCTACTTTTGTAAGAATTTTGAGTGACAGGTTAATCTTTTATAATCCTCTGGGAGGAGAATAGCGACGCCAGTGCGAATCCGAGAGGCACAAAGGAGGATTCTGATAAGAGGGGAGCTCCTTCTTTCCCTTTTCTCTGGAGGTCATCGGAAATGACGTCATGTGCAAGGAGCCTATAAGCACGACAAGCCGAATTACACAAACTTTTAAAGGGAGATGGCCAAATGCGATCCTCTAGAATCTTTTTACCCGGGGGCGTAGAGGTCAAGCGAGCAATACAGCGTTTCTACCCCCTTAAAACTTAGAACGATCCGGGGTACATCCGGGGTATATTGCATCCGGGGTATATCCGGGGTATATGCATCCGGGGGCATCCGGGGTATATTGCTCTATTTTTTAATTGCGTCCTAAATCTTTTGCGAGGAGTTGTCGCCGGTTACTATCCGAGTCAAGAGCGGGCTGCCACCGACATCTCGAAAGCCTCGTGTCATTTCGCTTCGCTCAATGTTGTTTAGCTTTGAATTTTTTGGTGCCACGTGAGGGACATTTTGCCTTAATATATACAAGCAGAAAAAGTCTTCTAAAAAAATGAAAGTCGTTTACAAGTACCCTGTAACGCCGAGTTAGAGTGAACTCTTGAGGAGGAGGAGGGAAGGGTAGTGAGGGGAGGGTATACCTCCTCCTCCTCCTCACCTCCTCATCCTCCTTGCTACTCCGCCTCCCCTCCTCCCTCCTCCCTCCTCTTCCTCCTCCTCCCCTCCTCTCCTCCTCCGCATCCCTCCTCCTCCCTCTTCCCTTCTCTTCTTACTTCCTCCTCCTTTTTCCTCCCCCTCCTCCTCATTCCTCCTCCTCCCCCTATCCTCCACCTCCTAATCCTCCCCCTCCTCCTCCTCTCCCATCCTCCTCCTCCCCTCCCATCCTCCTCCTCCCCTCCCATCTTCCTCCTCCCCCTCCCCTTCTCCTCACCCTCGTCCTCCTCCTCCTCCTCCCTCCTCCTCCTCCACCGGTGACTTCACGAGGGCGACGTTTCGGCATGGTGCCGAAACGTTGCCGTGTCGAAACGTCACCGCAGTTACGCCGATGGCGACGCCAACGCCGACGGCGACACCCGTCAAGCCCGAAAAGGGCGCCTAAAGGCCCGTTCACACACTTGCGACCTCTTAAAACTGGGTTCCTCAAAACGTCTTACAACCAGGACATACTGACGCCATCTATTGGGTAGCAGTGTAAACTTAATGGTC
Organism: Ixodes ricinus; assembly: GCA_037355805.1. Classification (NCBI taxonomy): domain Eukaryota; kingdom Metazoa; phylum Arthropoda; class Arachnida; order Ixodida; family Ixodidae; genus Ixodes; species Ixodes ricinus. Next base: position 37,269 of record JAZHYW010008052.1, on the reverse strand, counting down.
CGGTATATTTTTTTATTTCTCTCGTGCATAATCCTTTCCTTCTTGGCTCGAAAAACTTTTGTCAATGTTATAAACGAGCCTTTCTTATGGGTATTACGCACATTTGACCTCGGAAATCCCGCAAAACGTTCGCTCTTGTGAAATGCAGTTCCAGGGTCACCGCATAGATGGCGCCACAATGCCAGTGTGTTCCCTCGTCCTAAGAAATTTTAAGAAGTTTTAACAGATCTCGTTTCTCTCGGTCGGACTCGGTTGGAAGAGTGTGAACGGGCCTTAAGGTGAAACCCCACCCTCACTTAGTGTGATCCTAGAACAAGAGATGGCGCTGGCATCTTCATCCAGACCTAGACATGAACAGATAAAGTCGTGTATGGTGGCGCCTCGATAGAGTGTGCATTTTGCCTTCTCTTTGATTTTGTCATCCCATGGTCATTGTTTTGCTTCTCCAAACTGGAAGTTTCTACGCAGTGCGATCCGGTTTGTTTGCGGTGTCATGCAGATGAATGATTTGATAACCGACGGCACCGTGCGCCCAAGAGCGTCGCTTTTTTTCTTTTTTTGTGTGTGTTTTACTATTTACTGTTCTTTTTAATGCTTCGACTATCATCTTAGGGGCCTCTATGAAAAAAAAAAACTTTATCTCTGGCAATGACGCGTCGCACTTTTTTTTCCTCGGCGATTCAGCTTGGAAATAAATTACGTGCCCCAGCGAGGAGCGTTGCTTTGTCGAACGTCGACAGAATACGCCGGCCCTCATGCAGTGGAAGCATTTGTCCTACTGAGATAGAATAAAAACTACAACAAAAGCGTCAGGAAGTTGCAAAAAGTGCGAAACGCCCCACTTCCCTATCTTTGGTGGTGTGGTAGTAAAGAGGAAATCATTTTACAATACATCTGTTTTTTGTTTGTTTTTGTTGTTGTTATTGCGGTCCTGGTTTATGCTTACTATTACGTTTTATTATTATACCGCCAGTTGTTTAAACTTGCCAATGACAGATTCCCCCTTTTTTTAATCTATAATACGCCAATAATTAGCACAAAAGCATTTATTTTTATTTTTTGTCGGGAGCATGGTTCAAGGCTTCTTAGCTGTTTCTTTTTACAAAACACGGAGGATGGAGAACACCTATCGACATGGAGGTTTTATAACATCATTTCTTGGTCCAAACCTACTCCATGAATAGCTCTCAGTACTCCTTTTTAACGAGAGAAAGGGAACGCTCAGTGCTATATTTTTTTTTCTGCAACGTTCAGTTTGGTAAATGCATTGAAGGACTGGAGGAGCTGTCGCATACTATACACATAAAAATAAAATAAAAAAATAAGTTAGGACATTATTTTGTTTGGCGTGATTTGATTACCTGTACGCGGGTTGTCAAAGATAAAAAATATGTTGGATTACAAATTTGTTTTGTAGTTAACTATTGAGCGTGTATTTGGCAGTGTAGCTGTTGTTGTTTGTATTTTTGTGGACTTATTAGGGGTTCGCACATACACAAACAGCACATAAAAATGAATGGCGACATTAGAAAACTTAGTTTACACATTTCGCGCAACCGCTGTAGAGGTGCGCGGCATCAGTTTTTCGTTTTACGCTAGGTTTGAGCGCAGCTAAGCTCAATGACACGAAGTCAAAGCTGTGAAAGGTACTGACAGAATATGTGGTGTGTAGTCTCGATTTCCACCTCTCAGGAGTGAGGGCGAAGAAGTTAAAAATCCGCAGACAACATCTAAAGGGAGGCGCCGCCGCCCCTTACTTTGGTGACACAGACGGCCCAAATGAAGCAGGAGAGAGCTCATAAGTGTCGGGCATGGGCATACCCTCTGTAGCACTTTGAATAAGCATCGAATACGTATGCTTGATCGTATCCTACTATGGCCTAAACCCTAAGCTGCAGCCTGTCGGGTGTCATCATGAGACAATTCAGAATACACGTGTTATATTGTTTCTTGAATACGCAGGGGTTTCTAACGGGCTCGTGGTTGGACCCGGCGGGCCGTAGCCTGGTAGCCGTGTTGTACATTGCTGAGGCAGACAAACCTGGCTCCAGAATGAGGTCATCAAAATATTTGCGAGAGCCACAGATTGCGACGTTCAGTGGGCCTCGTCTTTCCATGGCGAACGTCACAATCTTGATAGCGTTTGTTATACGTCACACGCGGCACTTGACCAATCGCCGCAGGTGACAATCTCGCGGATCAGCTAGCCGATGGAGGTGTTAGCCTCAGATGTCTATTGAACCGCGGCAACTAACGTACAACGCTGATAATTATATATTCCCATCAACAGCAAAAAAGACACTGCCAGAAGCTTGCCGCTTCAGCAGCGAAAGCAATCTCTACAGATCTCGGGAGGTAAGATGTGCTGCAATGTTAGAAAGTATGTGCGTCCGCCTCGGATGAAGGCAACGTAACAATTTGAGAGAACCTATAGTGGGAGAATGTAGAGTAGAGCACTGCACAGGCCCGGCCTGCCCGAAAACCCGAGCCCTGACCGACCCGCGGGCCGGGCCCGGGTCGCGAAGCGCATGTATCTCTCAAGCCCGGGCCGGGCTCGGGATTGTTACAAAAATATTTGGGGCCAAGCCGACCCGCAAAGCCGGGGCCAGCCAAGCCAACCAGTCCGAGTCGGGAGCGGAAACGTTTTAAAATACTCAAAACACGACTGGGCCCTCTTTTATATCGCCCCTGTCAGGTTAGGGAGGAAAACTTAATCGGGATCACGTCTGCAAAACTGGCGGTATGGGCCGGACTCCTACTCAGATTTTAAAAACCTGTCGGTCCCGGGCCAGGCACGGGCTCACATTTTAAGAACATTTGTAGCCCAGGTCGGGCTCGGGCCGTGTACCCACCTGGCCGGGTCAACCGGACCTGTGAATTTCGGCCCGTGCTGTGCTTTAGTTTAGAATTTGTTGCAAGCTGTTCATTTCAGTAGTTGTTTACCAGAACGGCCACCCGGGAATGCAATGGTTTCCGACCATTGGGAGGTTTTCAACACTTAGACAAAGGTATTCTTATTCACTGACAACCAAACGATGATCAGAATGCGTTTTAATTCCCACAATCTTCACTATATTTGGAATTGCTATAATTTTTGATTGTTGAAATTGTGCGTGTTCAAATTTTTTTTAATAATATATTGGCAAAGAATGCCACTGCCCTTGTATTTTGGCGCGCACCATACCTCAAGGACGGTAAGGAGAATATTCGCACTGCGGAACCCAGGAATCTCCGGCTCGATCTCTGCACGTGCCCCTTTCAATCTCGATGAGCATCGTACCAGCCTATGGTCTTGGGACTCTACTGTGTGATGCTTGTAAAATACAACAGGCTAAGTTTCACAGCGCACCGGAAAAATATTTTACCTACAGCGCTAACCACACCCCAATAAATGGGGAACCCGACCTCACGGCTGTGGTGTAGTGCCTAATTTGCTTTTGGTTTGTTTTCTAAGCTCGTCTATCTAAAAAAAGGAAAGAGCATGTAGCTTTCGATGAGACAAATATTATCCGTAATTTTTATTTATTCAACATAGCCATATTTTTTTTTATTTCACAGATAAACACGACGTAAGAACGCGTGTAAGCCCAAATAATTTGAGAATACACGTTTTTTTGTTTTGTTTGCTCGATGTGACGATGCTAAAATTTATATTAACTTATTTTGCTAATATTTCGTTTCCATTTCACAGCTCCGTGTCAAATCGCACAACCTGTTCTGAACCAGGACCAACGCCATCATCAAGCTCATCAACCTCGAGTCTCCTCAATCTGCCCAGCATCATCGGCAAAAATCAGAGCTATGGAAACTCCACCTGTATCTCAAATAATAAGCTACCATACACATTTTAGGTTTGCACTCTTCCACTCAAGTCGAAGGTAGAAGAATAGTTTCGGTTGGGCATTTCATTACCAAAATCCGTAAACTTGAACGCCATGATTGCCCGAAGGATGCGCGTGGCACATTTCGATTTGTACAGGGTGTCACAAAAGAAAATTTACACAGTCTATTTTACCGCAAAAATAAACTAGGCATCGCCGAACGTTCATTCTCCGCCCAAAGGTAGAGCTAGAGGTCACAACCAGATGCTAAAGTTTCAGCCCGATCCGATACCTTAATCAAAAGTTATAAGTGATTTTCTGAAAATTTCAATGGGAAAATGGAGCCCATTTTTGCCCGTTTTCGGTTTCTGGTGCCATAGAGCCCCATGTGTTTGAAAACTCCGTGGGCCGCCATTTTCCCATTGAAATTTTCAGAAAATCACTTATAACTTTTGATTAAGTTATCGGATCGGGCTGAAATTTTGGCATCTGGTTGTGACCTCTAGCTCTACCTTTGGGCGGAAAATGAGCGTTCGGCGATGCCTAGTTTATTTCTGCGGTAAGAAAGACCGCGTAAATTTTCTTTTGTGACACCCTGTACTTGAGCGAAGGCAGGCCTTATGCTCTTGGTTTACGTTCGTGTGCACGCACTGCAATGAAGAACGGGTCATTTCAACTAAGCACTCGAAGCAAAAAAAACATCAACGAGGCAGCTACAATGGGCGCGTTATGCACCGGAAATGGGTTCAGCTCAATACAAGAAATATTCTCTCTCCTGAACATTCCTTGCATGTGGCCGACAGCATTCAGCAAATATATCAAGAGAGCGTAAGGCTGAAGTGAGATGACATTTTGCTATCTAAAATGGTCACGGCTGGAGAAGAAGAACATAGAATGGTGTGCGAATCCGGATACTACAGTGAGGATGGATTGCCATTCACAACTGTCGTCGTCGATGCTGAATAGGCCCACCGCAGTTAGGGCCACCGATACACGTCAAGCTCAGGTGTTGCTGTCATCATTGGCTCACGAACAAATAAAATCCTATACTTTTGTTTGTAACAAGTGTTGTAGTACTTGCAATTTCTACATGAGCAAGAACGAGACTCCACGTAATCATGCCTGCTTCAAAAACTGGGACGGGCCTTCAACTGCAATGGAGTCTGATATCATCGCCGAAGGATTTCGGAAAAGCCGCGAGATGCATGGCCTAAATACAGAAGAGTTGTGGGGATGAATATTCCAATGTCGAAAAGGCCCTCAAAACCAGTGCTGAATATGGAAGGATGATAACAAAGGTGGCTTGCATTAACCACGTGATTAAGAACTACACCAAGTCACACTATGGCATTAGGAGCCTAGGAGAAAGTCGCGCAAAGCATTTGACAAATGTTAAAATTGAAAGATTGACAGCCGCAGCAAAGGGAGCTATCTCTGCAACCCATGCGCTCAAGCAGACAACTCAAGAGCTCGCGAGCAATCTGCGAAATGAACCAAGACATGTATTTGGAACGCACGACAACTGCTCCTTACTACTGTCAACAGCATCAGCAGCAAGCATCAACCACATTTGAAGATTTACCGTACACGCTACAGAAATACCTGATGAGGACTGCAAATAATCTCGCCGACAAAGCTTCTTCGCTTAGTGAGAACTCTACAAGTAATTTGGCGGAAAACTACATGTCTGTAGTCTCCAAATTTTCTGGCGGAAGAGTAGGTGCTGCGTTCTCGTAGTATCGACGTCAGGCGACACCCATGTAGAAGTTGTCCAGCGTGATGAGAAATTCTGGAATTAACACATGCTTCTACGCCCGTTGCGGACTCCCCTTCTAATCGAAAAGCTACCGATGCACTGCGGAACGTACGGGCGTTTGCGCCTGCCTCCACATGACGCAAAGAATACCTTTGTCAAGGACAAATTACGGGACACAACAATTGGCATATTTATTACCTGATATACCAATCAAACATTCAAACATTCAAGAAATTATTCCAAACTCTGGATCTAATCACAGGTATAACTATTTATTCAAAAAGTACCTTCTATTATGTGCAACGAAATACATATTTTAACATAAATGTGTAATAAATTAAACCACTTTTTTGTATGCCTGCTATCATTCTATTGTTTATAAATGCCTTCTATTTTCCATAATTTCAACTACCTCAAGGATGTTATAACTTCTGTATAAAAATTGTGTACTTTTTCTTTCCTATTCACTGTTTATTGTTGGTGATTTATGTGTTTTTTTTTCGGGATGAGCTGAGCATTGTCAACCGGTAACGGGGCCACGTTAGGCAGAGCATATCTGCCTATTGCCCGCTCTGTTGTCGGAGACTGTAAAGTCTGAATAAGCAAATAAACAAACAAATATGCAGCGTCATGCTTGTTAATCTGATATCGCTAGCCCGCGCGCCGCGCAAGCCTTCAGGCGTCTGACACCCAGACCTTGGGGGTTATTTTAGTCTTTCATGTAGCGCTCCAAACGGTGCACGTCGACAAACACGATTAAAAACCATTCATGATCAGCTGGCGCCATCTCTGTTTGTTATCACGAAAGTGTGGCTTGTCGTAACTGAATGGGAAAAGTTTGATGCCCTATAATGAAGTAAACGTGCAACCTATCGATATGTAATTTTCATCCAATCCAAGATCAGGAAACGCTTCGCACTTTAATGTCTCAAAGTTTGCTTTCGTTCACACACATACGTTTTGATAACGCAGAAAAGTAATGCTATTTTTAGCTTTATTTTTTATTTTGAAACCTGAAGTGTTTATTTAGTTAAATATATAATATTTGTGATTGCAATGTTCCATAGGCTAGGCATATAACGTTTCGTATGAATTGGATAACTGTAGCTCGAGAAAATAAATGTTATATTTTGAAAGTGAGGTCCACTAAAATATAAATGGAAAAAAGGCTGCTAAAGTTAACCCTATTTTCTAGACATTGAATTGTTAATGGATGGCAGTTCTTCGATTTGGTATAAGGGATATAATTCTACATAGCCTACATAGAAAGTTTAAGGCTCTCAAAAATAAGCATATTGCCTTGATCGGTGGGGTTGCACCTTAAGAGCTGCGCTCTAAAAACCGCAATGCGAGAGGTCTACGTTCCTTTTGTCCATCTCCGATTCAAAGTAAAACAAGGGTATTTTCTCTAACAAAAAACACCTTTAACCTTAACGGAAATATATATCGGTGAATTGCAAACTACCCTTGTGGAAGAAAGCAGTGTGCTGTCATTAATGGTGCAAGCGCAGATTTTGTTGATGTGGTTTCTGGCGTGCCGCAGGGGTTGATGCTGGGACCACTTTTAATGCGAAAGCATTAACTGTCCCACTCTCTGAAAAAAAAAGAGAGTCGTCTTACACCCCTTTGTTCCATATAATGCCCCCCCCCCCCAAAAAAAAACTTCAGTTCGGCGTGCCGCGCGCTATTGTCGAGCAGACGGCCCCAAATTTCATGAGGGGCTTGATAACGATGCGATATAACTTCGTTAACAGCTAAAGTATGTATCAAAGACCACATAAAGAAAACACTGAGGTTGCGCCTTTAAACCAAGAAAACGCTTCCTTTTTTTTTGTAGTTAGTAACACGTACATTAGCTATTTTATTAAGTTTTTCCACACGTGTATCAAGCCTCTCGTGAATGTTGGTAGCGTCGGTTCGATGTCAGTGCGCTCAACATTGAATTGAAGTTTTGGGGTGTTTTTATGGGACAAAGGGTGTAAGAATACACTTTCTTTTCTTGAGAGTGCATGGAGCGCAGCCGGAAGTTTGTCACCGCTAAAACGGCTCCTAAATTCCCTCGCTCAGCGAAACGGCAGTTAACATGGCTGCGACACGTCATAGTTCCTAGGCGCGCCGGTGGAGAAAGTGGCGCGCAGAAGCCGGCCGCGGCTGGCCTCAGCGGAGGACAGTGGGGCGCTCTGCATGTAGGAATGCACTGCTTGTACGAATGCTTTCGAATTCCTACACGTGAGCAGTCTTAAGCGTTTTTTATATCTATTATGAACTATTTTTAGCATTAATTCCACCGTAAGCATTTTTCGCAGACGATTGAGTTTTGTACAGCAGGGGAGAGAGTGTTGGTGATTCAGCTTTTTTACAGTTGGACCTAGATAAAATATCTGCCTGGTGCAGCCTTTGGGAGTTGGGCTTGAATATGGAAATGGTGTGCAAGTTGTTTTGGGGCAGAAACGAGGTCCTGTCCCACCATGCTATTGTAATAATATTCAAAGTTTAGGTAATAATTGATGTTAAATATTTGGGCATTACTTTGTCAAACATCCTTTCTTTTAATGAACGTATTAGTCAATCTGCAAAGGAAGACAGCTGCACTTGAAATTTTATACTTCAAAATTTACTCTGGGATGCACAGAAGCTAAAGAATACTGCCTATTGATGTTTCATAAGACCTACACTGGAATATGCAGTTGTTTTGTGGGATCCGCATCAGAAGTCCCTTGTAGATAAGTTGGAAAAACTTGAAAACCGTGTCGTCAGATATGTAACAGGAAAATATAATAGAAACAATAGCGTAACTGAGACTAAAGGTTTATTTGGTTGGGAACCTTTATTTTTAAGACAAAAAGATTTTCTACTCAGGTTCTTGTTTGCCATTTTTAATAATCTCACCGGCGTTGACCAAAGCAAATACATAGAATTGGATCATTATTTTTCAAATCGTCTAAATCATTGAAGAAAGAAAATACTTGTTTTTTGTTGGACAAAGTTAACATCGATAAATCATCAGTGGTCTACTTGTGAATGTCCAGATGACAAAACATTAAGAGGAGTTGAAAGGGATGATGGTATCCAGTGACCTTTGTTGCACATCACTTAAGCGCACTTGTAGCTGTTGATACTGCCTGGAAAGAAGGGCTGAGTGTAGTAGCGTGACCTGATCAGCCTAAAAAAACAAGCGGAGTTTAAGATGAGCAAAGTGTAAGTGACAAATACATCGAATAGAGTCGGTCCTAGGGCGTTGCCCTGGGAAACCTCAGATGGCGCCATACTGCCTAAGATATGACTCCGCGAAACCTTACTTGTAGACTGCGATCACCCAAACAGCCGGACGTACACAAATATACCTGGCCCCTAATGACCATGTTTTACAGCTTGTGTGCAAATTGTTGTTGCTCAACCTTTCGAATATTTTTTTTTAAATTTTATTTTATAAAATTTAATTGCACAAGTTAGAGGAGACCCCGCTGCCTGGGTGGTCGTTCAGCGTTGGGGGGGGGGGGGGGGCCTCGCGCGCTCAAGCGGAGTGGGGGCGCTGAGAGCACCGCGCCCCCACTATATGAGTGGGGCCAACTCCGCCCAGCGGCCAGTCGCCACTGGGGAGCCGACAGGTAATGAATACTTTTGTTGGGGAACTGAATTCCGGGTGTCGTACCTCGCGCTACGGGCAGCAGCAAGGCCAAACCACTGCAGCGTGTAGACTAAAGTGATCAGTGCCAGGTCACAGGTGCGTCCAGTCTTGAAGCCATCTAGGTGTGGATAGAGAAGCTTCGTCAACTCAAAGTATTTAAGGCGATGTTTTTTGTCAATACCCTTCACTGCACGACATACATTAGAGGTAGAGGATATAGGATAATAGAAAGTGACAGATGGCACAGCCCCTTGTGTACTGGAAAAATCGGTGCATATCTCCAATGCTTGGGCTCTGAGTCAAAAGCCCGTAAATGAGTAAGCATTACAGTGAACTCAAAAACCAACCCTAGTGCATTGACTGGGAGCAGATAGGATGACAACAAGGTCGGGATTGTATTAGAATTTTCAATTGCCTCAGCAGTTTGATCTGGTTTCATTGTAAGGGACCGAAGGAGATAATTTTCTGTTGTGGATTCTGCAGGAAGGCTAACATTGAGTCTGAGGTTGGAGCATCCGTGATTAGTTGGATGCTATTAAAAAAAACGATATCGATGGATCTATCCTTTTTCCAAGGGCACACGTGTAATTGTCGGCTAGAACAAATAACACCATACAGTCGAACGCTTCTTCAACCGCTACGAAAAATAAATGCATGGTTCGCTAGCCAGCGACTGCTCCTGACGGCCGTTATGCGTATACATTTCGAAATTGATTCTATGACAATAAAGGAAATAGGGTCACTGGACACATCTATGTGTCAAAAAGCAGTCCAACTGTACGTACGTACTCTAGTACAAGGCTTCCAGGTCTGAGCTTTTTTCCTGTCTTTTGTTAAATTCTAGTACGCTTTTCTTTTGGGGGAACAGAAGAGGAAGGAGGCACGCTTTTTATGGGAGCCGCGAGCACCACATGGTCCTCCGAAGAGCCGGATGCTGCTCGCGAGCCGCAGTTTGGCCACCCTGTGCTAGAAGAACTATGGGGTGAACGCGTTCTTTATAACACTTACGGGACGGTACTTATATAACGAAGACGCTATGTAGACATTTACCAAGACTATGTAACTTATGTCGTCATTTCTCTCTCTCTTCAACTTTGGTGCTTTACGTATCGTCACCAAGTTTGAGGTGTTGTAACTGAATGGTAAAATTACACCAGCTTCCCTCCGCAGTCACTGCAGTATTGTTAGCTACGCAGATCACAATAATCGACACCTCAAAATTGTTAATTTACCCAAGTAATACCAAAGTTTTAACCGATGATGGATCCAGGTAGCTTTCAGTGACGATTTTTCAGCTACGCCACCGTTTACTTTTATCCGTCTTTTGGGTGGCCCGATATTCGTTAACTTGATCTAATACAAAATAATCGGTAATGTTAGCCGAGTTTATGCTCTGAAATAGAGCATGGGCTACCGCCTTTCTTATTCTCGTTTCGACGATGGCCGATACACTCTTAGTGACGACCCCCATAAACAGTGTTGCCAGTTGTAGTCTTCAACGTATCCACACTCTGTGTCACGACGTTTGCCAGCAGCCATTTCGGGAAGGGCCTATTGTGTGTAAATGAATATATATATATATGTATTATTTTATGCTATATATCAATGTTCTTTCTAAAGAAAGTTCAGTTCAACAACAGACTTCAGACAAGGTTACTTTCAAGCGTACAACGAACTATAGGTACTGGCAAGCCGGGTGAGAACGGCAGGGAGGACATGAGTTTTCCCGCCTCCAACGATAGCTTCCTAACCTTGACCACACATCGGGGTGTCATGTACTTCGAGCGGCGCGGGCTGTTAAGGCACGGTTGAAAGCACGGGACGCGTGTTTAGACCCGGCGTTTGAAGCACACGCCCTTCCTTTTGCACTCTGTCAGTGACTATATCCACCTTACACAAGTGGGTCGGCTCGGTCTAAAAGAAATTATAGATCTAGAGAAGCTTAATGTAGCGGAGACAAGGTTTACGAAATTCTATTATAATGTCAGTTCATGCATGTCGGTAAGACAGGCAAAGGCATAAATAACCACATCCTGAAGCTTATAAGCAAGGTGGATAGGCCGAATAATTGTTAAACTATCAGGTAAGAGCTGCATTGGAGTGACTTTAACCCCGAGGGCGACAAGACAAACTTTACTTTTATTTTAAGAAAAAAGCACTAAACATAATCCCAGAAGAAAACGAAAATAGAAGACAATATTGGTAACTTCATAGGCAATCGGTTCATTGTTATGGTTAACAAAGAATTGTGCTTCTCTTTCGGAGTGTACTTTTGTAGGAAGGTCGCTGACTGAGTGACGTGGTTGTTGGGGCAACTGGAAATAAGCTCCGTATATACTTCTAACCATCCATCTTACTCTTTCAATCGTAGGATGAAGATGTGCACATTTTACGATAGCGTTCAGTTTCTTGCCCGGCGGGTAGGCAAGGAGATTGTGTTATCGGCTTCTCGCTGTTTGGCGGTACGTCTTGGGAACGCTGCGGTGCCTGACATGCACTTATATGATTGAGTGCGGGTATTGTTGTGGCATACGATGAAACACAACAAATTGCACGGTTCTTCCCTTCCACGATGTTATTCCGATCTTAGTCGCTGGAAAAGTTTGAGTAGCGGGCGTCAGAAAAAAAATAATATAATAAGGGATAAGAAGCCGTAGTGGACATTTCGCGGACTGAGCAATTGCAGGTATTTGCTAGTTTGTTTGTGCGCGAAATTATTGTGTTCCAAAACACAGTTGGCGAACGGTTTTATAGCCTCATGGGAAATGTATGTCTTTTGGGAAGAAAAGGCGTAAAGTAGACTTGCACTATCGGACGTGTGATCTCAGCAATAAGCCTTTAGTAACATTAGATTCTTTTGTGTTTCGGCGTGTTTTTATTTATTATACAAGCACAGACTTTATTTATTTACGAATCGTCACACTTTAGCATTTTATACGCAGTGTTACGTTTTGAGATGGTTTTCAAATTCTTATTTAGACAATGTTCTCAAAACTGCTTAGTTTCAAATTCTTATTTTGACAATGTTCTCAAAACTGCCCCACATCAACAATCGAAAGTGGAAACAAATCATCCTAAAAGCGATTTAAATATTATATCCATGTTTTAATCAATATTCCTATTCCCAGCGGCGACAGTTGTGTTGTGAAGTTTATAGCTCTGTCGCGTTTATATTTGCCTTTTTCTGTTTTATATATGGGCGAAAATGAATGATTTCGTGTGGTATCCTCAGAATTATAAACAAATTTACCCTAGACAGACAGTCCTTGTAAATGAAGCGTAGTACACCCGTCGCACACACAAAAATTAACTGTAGATAATTTTCTATTCAAGCTACACGACATTGAAAGACTAAGGTTTAACATGCCATGGTATGGGCTACGTTATAAGTATGGCCTGGGAATTATAATGGGCTATTTATCTGTCAAATATTTTTGAACTTATGAGAGACAAACATATGTAATGAAAACATAACGTCAACTTTCATATTTAGTTGGTCCGAAATATGACTTCAGGAACTAATCTGTCTAGCACTTCAAGTCAGCTATTAGATAAGCAACAAATAGTGTCATTTAAGTTATTTTTAACGCATTCACACGTGTTAGGCGAAAATACAAACATCACAATGTACAGTGACAAAAATAATTTATTGACAGCTCCGCATGACAATATGTGCGTGATAAAATAATCAAATCCGGTGTTTTCTCTTCATGCGTAACTCTTGTGGGATCATCTCCTCCGATTTCTGTAAGAAAATGCTATAACTTATAAGTACAACATCCACAAATGTTATTGCCTTCAAGCGATTATTCACTACAGAGTAGCTAATAAGGTGCAACCGATAGAACTACGATTTCACTATGACACTTCGCTCCTACGAAGCAAAACATCAGGCGGAATGAAATACCAAAAGCTGAAATATATATCTATACATGATGAAAAACGACATCACTTACACTTCCTCTTGCGGAGGAGGGCGGTGTAGTCGTTGAAACCACCAAGGCCGTAACCGTAGTTCAGACCGTAGCTTCCAAGACCGTGACCGAAGCCGTAGTGGCCGACGCCGTAGCCGAGGGTGCCGATTCCGTAGCCGTAAGCTGGAGCGTGGGCGACAGTGGCGACAGCGGGGGCAGCGTGGTAGGTGGTGGCAACCTTGGAAATAGCCGGGACAGCAGCGTAGGTGGTGACTGGGGCAACGGCGTAGGAGGCCACAGCTGGAGCAGCGTGGTAGGTGGTGGCAACCTTAGCTACTGCTGGAGCAGCATAGGTGGTGACAGCTGGAGCAGCGTGATAGGTAGCAATGGCTGGGGCGGCCTGATAGGTGGTGGCTACCTTGGTCACGGCTGGGGCGGCAGCGTAAGTGGCAACTGGGGCAACAGCGTAGGAGGCAACAGCTGGGGCGGCCTGGTAGGTGGCGACCTTGGTCACAGCTGGGGCAGTGTGATAGGTCTGATAGCTGGTCACAGCTGGGGTGGCGTAAGTGGTAGCAACCTTGGCCACGGCTGGAGCGACAGCGTAGGAGGCGACGGCTGGGGCGGCGTAAGTGGTAGCAACCTTGGCCACGGCTGGAGCCACAGCGTAGGAGGCGACGGCGGGGGCGGCGTAAGTGGTAGCAACCTTCGCCACAGCTGGAGCCACAGCGTAGGAGGCGACAGCTGGGGTGGCGTAAGTGGTAGCAACCTTGGCCACAGCTGGAGCCACAGCGTAGGAGGCGACAGCTGGGGCGGCGTGGTAGGAGGTGGACACAGTGCGGCTGACGGCTGGAGCAGCAACAGCGTAGCTAGCGACTGGGGCTGCGACGGAGTAGCCGGTCAGTCCAGAGTAGCCGAAGCCGTGGCCCAGACCGGCAGCGTGACCGTAACCAAGGCCATAGCCGTAGCCAAGGCCGGAGTAGCCGAGGCTGCCGTAACCAAGGCCACCCTGGACGTAGCCTGCAAAGGCGCTTGTGGCCAGGGTCAGGAGAAGGCAGGCACTGAACTGCAAAGGTTGGAAGGTTCATTTTTGGTGGCGTGAATGTTGAGACGGTCGAAACTCAGCCAGCCATTCAAATCTGAAGACGTGTATTTCCACTGTAGATGAGCAATTAAATCAGTAGCGTACAATAAGTTCGTGGTGTGATTGATACGAATCACGCAATAGTGATTACGAGACTGTACCCCAGCATGATGCTGGTTAAGAGTGCAGGAGGCTGTGGTGCCAGTAGAAGTCAGCGCCGCTGAGAAGCTCAAAGAAAGTATGTCTCAGTACCAGGTTATCTCTGGTACTAAATGTAACCTATAGACCTTTCGAGCGGCAGTCTCGAACGAAGCGACTTACAGCGCGCGTCCCTGGTTTTGAGAGGGTACGTCAGTGTTGTCCGACTGCGCTGAGCTGTGGGTTTCCTAGTCAGTGGGCTGTGGCAGCCTGCGTAGGCGCACTTCCGGACGTTGGTGGAGGCTAAATTGCCGCGTTCTATTTTTTGTTTTGTGTTCTATGGCTAATAGAATTTCTCGGGGTTTTCAAGAATGCATTGCACTATTTTTGGGAACAGAAACAAAGAAATGAAAGCTGTTTTGGTGCGTCCGCGCGCGACAGAACACATGCATCTGGAATGTTTGTTTCATATTATGTTGATCTTTTTACGGCACCATACACTAAGCCGTGTCAATCTAGAAAGGTCTTAACCGTCGAAAATATTTGACCACACAGGATATCCGAACTGCTTGGATGTTCCCCTCCCACAACATGAAATTCAACGAGTCTCATCAATCGAACAACATAAATTGTACGTACCACACGGTGCCACGTTATCCCAACAGGATTTGAGAAAAAGGTCTCAAATAACACAGCATATCCAATTTACAGTGTCGACGATAGTCACTTCGCGACGATCGGACGGAATCCGGCGTGTTTTGGGGCACGTTTTGAAGAGAGCTGCTTTTTTGAAGAGCATCGAAGGAAATGAACGAACGTGCCTATTCCGTCCCCACACCCCGAACCCAACACTATCAGCATTTTTTTTTTTTTGCGAAACCTGGAACATACCCGGGAAGGCTTTTTGGAGATTATCTCAACGGAAATAATCCGTCAAGAACGTCGAACTGCCTGCGTCGCGGGCTGCTTGACGTTCGCTCTCTTCGTTCGCTTCCTGCGGAGGCCGAGCAGGCTACGAGCCCTGGTATTCCCTGGTTCTCACAGTGGAAGATAACACACAAAGGGTAAGCATCCTAAACAGGCAAATAAAGTAAAAAATTCCAAGAAAAGCCGGCGAACTCCGAATGCACAATGCCGGTGGGGAGCCACGCTGACCGGGTTTCCACAGCTCAGGCGGGTGGCAGAAATTTCTGGCTGATAGGGGTCGCTCGGTTCGCAAAATGGCGGCGGCCGGAGAGCTCTTTTTGCAAAGGTCTATAGGTCGCAGATTCTGATTGATCTGAGTGCTGGTCAAGTTAGAGGGATGTAGGTGTTTGGGAAGTCAATTCTGCTCGTTTAGACATAAATCTATCTTTTAACACTGATTTTTTGTTCAGCCATTAACAGCTCGCCTAACGACCAAATCTAGTTTATAAGCAGGTTGACGCAGAAGAGCACGTGTTTTGATGGGACGGTACAGCTAGGATGTAAACGCGCACAATTTTTACCAGGCTTCCCGGGAGATGACTTTGAACCTTATTCAAACGCAATAATAAATTAACATTTTGAACTTATTCGTTGATCGCAAACTTATTTCTGTTTACAATGGTTCAGCACCAGATTAATATTTTATAAAGGTTTAAAAAATGTAACACCTGAAACAGAGATTCAATTGTAACAATAAAGCTAAAGATTACAATTTCGTTATTTTTCTAATACTCACTCCAGTCATGACGTGGTCTAAAGCTGAGCAAGGTTCAACTGCTGTCTACAGTTCGCATTTAATCCTTATATATACTGCTAATAATGGGAAAAGCATATTCTGGAGCAAAAAAAACAACTATGCAACACGTTTTTGAGATCAATGAAATCCCACCCTAGCCTTTCTGCTCATTGCCGCTGTGCAGTTTCTGTCACGTTGGTCATTTAAGAGCTAGTTCATGACACACACGGCCGTAGGCGAGCAGTAGGTGTTCGAACTATATCAGTTCATTTATTTGCTATGTGAGCATCCAAGTCACGGACACCGAGTCAATGCTTCATGCCAAGTTCTCATCGACTTTCAACGAGTCGCAAATCAGGCACATTCCGGATTAGGTCCGGTTTCCTTGCACGTCGGAGACATTTCTTTCATAAATGTCTTGAGATTTCTTACAATTAATATAATGGGAATGCTTAATGTCATACTATGTTTTTACTTTTACTTATGTTGTTCTAATACTTATTAACGTCACGTGGAGGAGGCGTCACGTGGCATCGCGGTATCAAGTCTATGACGTCACGTAATGGTATGTGACACTCTCATGTAAAACCATTACATTATGTAAAAATGGCGCGGCACATGAGGTATCGTGATAACATTGTGCAAAATATTGGCGTCGTGAGACCTCATGTCACATGTCTTAAGATACATCAATATAATTTGCAGGTAAATTTAGTGGAAAAACGTTCTTTGCTGAACAAAAGAATCTGGCGCGAGCTTATTTCGTGCAAAATTATGTGAAACTTTAATTTCTCTGCTAAATGTAGAAGGAAAATGCTCGGACAGACGAAGAAAATGAACAAACTAGAATCTTCAATTAAAACATTTCCCCAAAAGTCATTTTATGCTTTTCACGAAACCTCATAAAAACCGTTCAATGCTTTTCAAATTTCGATATTTTTTTACTATTAGACTAATGTAGAGAAGTTTAATGAGATACTTTTCCTTTCTTAGCAGTGAATGCTTCCATTACTTTCCTTTCGAGTGTTTTTAAAACAGGGGGTTTAATTTTAATTCATACAGGAAAAAGTAAACTGAGTGATAGTTTGCTGGATGCTGACTTCACCATGTATTTATTAGGCTTGGCGGACAAGACATAAGACAATAATCGTTACGGTAAGTTGACTAATGAGCCAAAATATCACGATCACTTCTGAAATTATTGTGTCATATCAGGATTGCAGTATTGACACCAATATTTATTAAAGGCTGTACCAAGTTTTGAAACAATTGCTAGAGGTATAGGCTTTTGAGATATTAATCGATCAACTTTCGGCTCTTTTTGATCAATTTAAAACATTGGGGCTCCAATCCACGCTGAGGAGGTGCTTGGTCAGCGAAGCTGTGATATCATCTGCAACGATTGTTTACTGCACTATACGAAATGCCACCGCCGGTCGCAGCACGCCGCCGCTGGTCGTATTGCCATTTATTTTCCCTTTGCCGCTCCTAGTATTCACGCTGCTCCTCGGGAGTCCTAACTATGCGTGGCCCATTCATCGCGGTGCTGCAGCAACAATGAAATCAGTTGCTATACTCCGTTTCATCTTACGTTTAAGCGCAGCGGATGTTACGAGCCACCGGAGCCAATCGGAGGCCGTGTGAGTGTCATGTGACCTTAGGAGAGGGCACAGCGACGCGCGGAAAGTGTATCACGGGTGACGTCCACAGAACGGGATTGGCTAAGATAGCTCGTAGCATCCGCTGCGTCCGGACGTAAGGTGAAACGGGGTATAGGCGGGTTCTTTTATATTTGAAAGGATAGTGACGTCAGTACGGGCTTCGCATTGTTCGCAGGCACCATTATCAACCATTATGCGGTTTGCACTTCACTCGAGAACTTTGAAAGACGTTAACCCCTTTCGGAGCAGCTTCAAACCTAATCTTTACTGGAACGCGTGGGACGGTGTTCCTATTGTTCACACGCGCCTTATCATCCATCATGTGATCTAGATGCTTGTTTTGTAGTTTTCGTTATTGAAACGGATACTGAGCTGTATGCTGTATGCCTGATTTCAAAGGATATATGCTGTTTTGCATTCCATTGTTCGCCGGGAATTTTTTCTTACAACACCAACGGCACGAAAATTTTCTTGGCTGGTAGAGGTCTACAGCTTCGCTGTAAAATGGCGCGCGAATAGAGCGCATCAAGTTCTTCCCACAATTGCTTAAGGAAGAGTAACGTAGCCATTTAGGTCACGTCGTTACTTGTGTCATCGGCGCACCTACCACGGGGCAGGCTAAAGAGATAATGACATGATTGAAACTGCAACAGCAATCTTCAAAGCGTCATTGCGGGCAGGGCTTGTGACCGGACTAGGGCCCGTTACTTGAAAGATGTAATAGATTACAACTACAAATTACCGAGCCTCAAGTATAATGGATTACCGTTACAAATTACTTGGGCTTAACAGTAACTGAAAATTTACTCGTTACGTTACAAGTTACTTTCACGATACTTTTTTACATTTATAAAAAACAACAGAAACAATTTCGTGTTTTCAAAAATGTTCTGCAGCCCTGCTTTCAAATTCTCATACGCCGTGATTTTGGTAGTCCTTGAAAAAAAAATATTGTATTCAAGACAAAGAATTTAAATGCACTCCTGGAAGTTTAAAAGGCAGCGAAAGCTGCAACCACAGACGCCATCCCGCTCGCTTACGGTAACCAGAAATGTTCCCTGGAATTTTGCAGACAGGGCTAGCGGTGCGCATGCTCAGTCGCAGCGTCTACCTCCGCTAGAAGATTCGGAGGAAGGACCCGATCTACGAAAGCTCCTTTTTGAAACGTGCCTTTCGGGCGTGGTTCTAGTAGTCCTTGTGATAGTAGTGACCGCTCACACAAGATCGTGTCTTCTTTTCGGTCATTTTTCTTTTCACGATGTTTTCTATTTTGTTGAACTTGTTATATTTATGCTGCTGAATTGCGTGCGAGTATTGCTCCAGTTTTTGTATTAGGCTCATGTTTTAAAAGGTAACGAGCAATTGAAGTAATCCGTTTCCAAAATTTGCAACGAAATTACATTACATATTACTGTCGCAAAAAAAAAGTGGCCATTACAACATTACTTTAAAAATTATCGGATTAGATGCAATCCGTTACTACTAACAGTTATTATTAACCTAAAGTGCTTGTGGAGTTCTTTTCGGTCGCAATTTTCAAATCGGGCGATAAATCGGAATTGATTTATTAATACCTCAAAAACGATTATCTCTTCGCAGATTCCTTAAATTGGTCTGGTCTCTAATAGTAATTTCTGCCAATACTAGCATGCAACATGACCCCTAAAACTAATAATTAAAAATAAAAATAAGATATATGTTTTATCAGTTCATTTTTCGTGAGAACTATACTTATTCAAACAAAGCATCACCCCCTATTCAAAGAAAAAAATATGTTCAAAGTAATATATACACGGCTTTGGACTGGTGTAAAACCTATCGCACCCGGTGTTCCTTCGGGGGATAATCTGGGAGAATTTGTTTAACCGATAGGTCAACATTATTGTTAACCTAAACACAAGTATCTGCCTGCCTGCCTGCCTGCCTGCCTGCCTGCCTGCCTGCCTCCGTGAATTTAGTGGGGAAATCGTTGTCACTTATTGTGAAGCAACAATGTCACGCGATATCGCGACGTTGGGTCACGTGACACAAAAATTTCGCGCTACATCTAGCGGCGAAATTTACATAACATGACCCGAATAAATTTAGAGCAGAAATTATTGTTAAATTTAGCCTGGAAATCATCATCACGTGACTCAATGTCAAGGTGTCGAGTGGTGAATTTAGCGGCAAAATGCACGGACGAAATAACGGACGGGTGACTTTCGGGAGGTAGAGTCTTCCTTCAAAAAACATTCAATACTTTAGCACGACACGTTGGTCTGGATTAAATGCTTGGAATATTTTGAAACATTCCCTATTTTTGGAATTTATTAATTGAATTTCGTGTCACAATCGGAGAGCCCCTGAAGGGGAATTGTAGAATCAATAAAGACGTCTTTAATGAACAGTAGTTTTCTAAGCCACCAAGATGGGACTTACAAAAATTTTCATTGACGTCAAAAAAGAAAAAAAAAGCTTTTATGATTTTTGTTAGATGTGATTTGGGAATACAAACAACTTCACCGTCGACACTTCAGTATGATGACACAACTACTCGAGGGGTACGGAGGAGATCCGCAGTGCTCAGATCACAGAGCTAAACCACGACCCCTGGTATGCTGCGTTTTCCCTCATGAGACTGCAGCCAATCCCACAAGCGCGAGAGCTCGAGTTCGCTGCTTTGAAGGGTATTCCGTAGAACGAGCACTTGCAGTTGAAGGGCACGACACAAAGCCACGAGTGCGGACAAGTTCGCGCTTGTAACTATGGCTACAGGCTCAGCTTAAAGTACAACCTGCAAAATATTTTCAACCAAAGTGAAAATCGTAATCACCACCCTTCCAATTTGACCCCTCTCAAACTCCTTACTTGACGGCGGGGGGACTCCTTTTTTGTTGCATCTTGTAACTGGATCAGCCAGGATAAGCTCCCGGTTTATCCGGCCCCAAGATGCAGCAACAAGACGTGTTCCCCCGCCGTCAAGGTAGCAGGCAGTGGGAGAGGGGGAAAGTGGAACGGTGGCGAGGAGGATTTTCACCCTGGTTGAAAAATATTTTGCAGGTCGGTCTTTAAAAGATCTGTGAACGATTTTAACGTTCAAAGAATTTGCATTTTCTGATTTTGACATTGGTTATCTTGTCACAAAGGACAGAAAACATATTTCCTTACTTCGAAATTTTGCGATTCCGCCGCGTAATCGCGAGGCAAAAATTATAATATTTCCCGACCTGCAGCCACGAGTGGTGGTCATGAGAACCACACGTCATGACGTCAATGGGGGTTTGTAAAAAGATAGGAAGTTTACAAATGCCTACTCGAGGTATTTGTCCTTTAAATCTTGTCGTTCCAACCTAAATATGAATTCGTCAAAAACCTGGTATCATCAACAAAACTTTTATTATACGGAGTTCTATTGGCGCCATCTATCCTAGGTCCACAAAACCGTCAGCTCTATCTGCTACCGCGAACAGCCGCCAGAAGCCGGAGGGGGACAGGGGCAGAGCCGGTCGGGGATGGCCGGACCCCGACAAGACTTTTCTTCTTTTGCCATGCTACGCTGAGCAAGCACGTGGTCACGTGGTCGTGAGCGAGTGAGTTCTTGCTTCTCGCTAATGGCTCTAGAGAGAGAGAGCTTCACCGGAACCCCACGCGTCCCCCCTTCACGTCAGAGCGCACGTGACTCGGAAGATGGTGAAGGAGTTGAGAGGCGCTGAAAACTTCAATATTTGTCAATTTTTAAAATAAAAGCAAGGAGATACAGGCAAAAACGGTTTTTTGTTCTTTACTTCAGAAAGGTCGAGACACCAACTCCAAAATTTTTAAGCAAAGCACTGAAATAATTGTTTGCTCCTTTAAGGGTGAACAGAGTATAGCATGCAATGCACTAAAAGTAACCATATTTCCACTTTTATAAAACATTTATAAAACTATACTCAACGTAATTTTTTTTAGGAATAGTATACTAAACATATAATCCTAAAGTGCACTCCTTTGTTGCCAGACTAGGTAGTCGCGAGGGCCGTACTGCTAAGATACGAAATACTATAAAAGTAGAGTATATTTTAGATGTTCTTGTCTTATTGGCTTCGAAATAGTAGGACATTGGGATACTATTTTTCTATTCCTATTTCTATTTCTATTCCTGCAATATGAAAGACCCACTGGGAGTGCGCGGCCGAACGGTGACTGGCACGGCACCCCGCGCGCTCCGGTCGATTCCATTCTCAACGAGGGAAGGGACTCAGTCAGGGGCCGGGACTGAGCTAAAGCGCAACGCTCGCTTATCAGTTTCTGGTTTCGGTATCGCGGCGGAGAAAAGCTGGTCAGCGTCATGCCAAGGTTATGTTCTACTAACGCCGCAAACGGCCTGAGCCAAGGCGATTATTTTGACTTTGTTAAAGTCCGGGATCCATGCCATCCCTTTAACGAACGAATGCGTTCTTCAACGCATTTTTTCTTCAAACACAGCACTTAGGTATAACTTTAAAGGGGCTATTAAATGAATTTGAGGCAGGAGCAAATGATTTCAGATTGAGATTTTACTAATCGCATATCATTTGGTGGGCCAAAACAAAGAAGGCCGAAGGTCAATAGCCTGCTTTTCGGTACAAGCTTTTAAAAAATATATTGGACTATTTCGTACCTGCGTAACTTCGAAAGCTCTCCACCTTCACACAGTGATATATCCCGGCACCCAAAGCACGTTAGCCGACTCCCAGCTCGTGCATTGAACACGAGCACAACGTCACTCGCACATATGAGCATGTCAACAATCAATCTGTAGACGAATATTTGAATTCGCGTTCGCGGCCATTGGTGTGCCGTGACACTTATCACTTGCGAATGACAAGTTGTTGGGTGTACTTAAAAACACGATGAAAGCTTGAAGTCACCGCATACGGCGCCCAAGCACATCACAACAACGTCATTTCTAATTTTACACGTGTTGAGGACGAAAGCTAAGAAGGAAGAAGTTGAAAAATCATTTAATAGTTCTTTTAATATATGTTTATTTGGCAGTACCTGTTCTAACAATTTACACGAGAAAAAACTGATAAAAACAGCAGTGATGACTACGCTCCCTTCAAGCCTTCATGGTCATATCTCTGGGCATGACGCTGATGAAGCGCGCTCTTCCGCTAAATTATAATAAAAAACTGTGAAAGGAAAGCTAAAGAAGTTGTTACCAAAACGAGGTAGAGGTGAACTCTGGTGTATTTTTATCCCGTGAATCTGAATATCACGTTCGTTTTTTTTTTTTGAAGATGCAACTAAACGCGAAAAAACACGAAAAAACACCGACCAGTGGTTACGTCATACCCAGATCTTTCTGGCCGCCAAGCGGGTGTCGCTGGTGTAGGCAGTGCGCTCAATAGCCAGTTTGGCAGGTATATTCCCCCGCATTTATACCATTCGGGACGTCTTTTTCTGACCTTGACGAAAATAGCAAGAGTGCGCGTGCACAGTTTTTATATGTGCTGAAAATGCGCGAGAGCGGAGATTCCAAAAACTCTTAATATGACGTCACGCTCAGGGAAGGAGGGGCTTCAGTGGTACTTTGAAAATCATTTCCTGCAGCCTTCGTGCGCCAAGTTGAAAAACAATCTCGATATTCGTTATCGTGGAGGCCAAATTAACACAATTTATATTTTTTTTTCTAAAACATAGAACCGCTTCAAGTTCCTTTCAAGCGCGTTCAGGCTAGGCTGGCCCGGTTGAGCCATGAGTGAGGGTCCTCCCCTTGAAACTCAATAGAATCGCCCTGAGGGCGCGCAGTTCCCTCGCCCACTGCCGTCTCAGCCACGCGCTCCCTGCGGTTTCTTCATATTGTAGGAGACTGTGCCGATCGTGACGATCTATCTTTTAACGGGTTGTTCAAGTGCACAAGTGATGCTTTCAACAACAGGGGTGCCTCCCACAATATTGATTGCCCGCAGATTCACCATCAGGGTGTCCATGCTGGTTAGCTTTCTTTACTTTTTATATTGTGACGATACTTTTTTCAAATGCTACGTTATATACAGCACTTTTTTGTGGCAGCCGCCACGTTGACGTAGCTAAGTTGGGAAAAAACAGCACGCAAATTTATGACACTGCACTTAATGAGGATGTGCAAGCTAGCTCCACTTGAAATAAAGAGGTCCCTTGTTCGATACCAAGACGACGCGGATTTTTTGATCGCGCACCAGTCACTTTGCTGTGTGTGGAGACTTGTGATCGTCCTTTGTACTTTTTGTTTTCCTTCTCCAGGAATGATAATCTTCAGAACAAATTATTTGACTATTGGAAGGCTCTAGATTTCAGTGAGTTCGTGCCAACAGTTCTACCTTTTTCTTCGCTATACTTTTTTATTGTAGTTATACTCAAACCTTTTACTTCAGTCGTTGTCGCCCAACTCAACTACGTCATATTTCAACATGAGAACGGTCACATGAAAAACGTCTATAAATTACGATGATTCACAATAAACATTCACCTAATTCAAATGAAAGTTTCACTTCGCAGACGTTTCATTAAAATTAAAATATATTATGACGGCCATCTCAATAATTTCTGATGTATACTGTGCGGTCTTGGTGACATGACACCCATGTCGAAATTTGGGTCCCTGGAAAGCCACAGCGTACGCTACACGTTGCCGCTTGCTTTGCCCAGTTGGCAGCCCACGCGGCTGCCACACGCAGGCACGGAGTGCAAACTCGACAAACCTAGCTTTTCATTGCTGAGTCCGCGGCACTTCAACATATCGCGCTACCATGGCGCAATAAGTGGTTGGAAGCGAAATTGGAACGATCTGCCGCGAATTCATACACGGGAAAGGGGGATAGACTTCATTAGAGGTGCATATACTGTCAGTGTTTAATCCATGAGCGCTTTCGAGGTTTAGGGCGGCCTTGGCTCTGGCTATGGCATAGGTTACGGCATGCGTCGGCTACTCTTTTCTTTCCTACGGTTATGGGCTTGATTAAGGTCGTGGTCTCGGTTACGCAGTCGGTCTCGGCCACGGCATTGGTAACTCCGTCCCAGTCCCTGTCACTAGCAACGCGATTGCTGATTCAACCATGAGCCGCACCGTGTCCATTTTCTGCCACGCTGCCCCAGACGTCTTGTCGCAAGCTTACAAAAGATAGTGCGTAGATTTGATGTCGTAAATACTGCGAACCCTTCAGTATAATAATACGCAGATCGGAAGTGTTTTAGGGCTTCCTGAAAGACGGGGCCAGTGCTCCACTATGTTCTCGCTGCGTAAGCGGTCGCAAACATGCTTAACTCGCTCCGTCACACTCATGCTCAAAATGTGAGAACCATCCTTAACGCTTTTGATGACACTCACTCAAATTCGCGCACGAAGACACTCTTCAATATGTCAACGTTATTATGTACGTACACACGACTGCCCATTGCTAATTCTGTATGCTAGTGAAACAACACAACCATTTGTAAAATACAGTTTTTCTTTTATTGTTTTAGCTGCACCATTAAAAAAAAAAGAAAATAAAGGAAAAGTTGCATTAGGAGTGCTTTAATTTTCGAATGAGCTTATTCGCCTTGGCGACCTCCAGAAATAAGGTTGTTTGTGCAGTAGGTGGCTAATCACTCGAGATATTTTCATTAATTTTTTAATTAATGATTTTTGAGGGCATATTTTATTTTCGAAATTTATATCCACCCTCTATGCTGTATGCTCCAAACGCAAGCTGTAATAAACATGTAAGCCTGTGAGCGCTACCGGCCAAAGCCTTTAGTTCCTCAGTCTTCATCAAACCGAAACTAATTTAGAAAAAGAGCGACGGTGATGTCAGTTTCTCCGCTTTAGCGTAGCGTCACAGTAAACGCGCCACCTGTGATGTGGGTACCCCCGTTGCACTATCGCCGTATGTTTCTTTTTTATCTTTGTGTGTGTCACCTGTAAATTTTGGCGTCGACTGTCGGTGCCGACTGTGCTGTGTCTTCTACGAGAGACACTGCGATGACCCAGCATATATCAATCCATAACGCTATTTGCACACTTTTGCAGAGCAGCTTTTATCCAATCGATAAAAGGCAAGGGTCGCAGCGCGCTGCCTTGCGGGAAGAGAACGAAATGACACGCCGACAGCTGACGTCGAGAGTTACAACTTACACCGAAAGCAAGAGAAAAGAAAAGAGAAGAGATTAACACATCGCGAGAGTTCCAGCAGAGGGAATCGCATCAGAGGGCACGTCGTTACATTGACGCTACGCGAGGGCGGGGATACTGACATCACTGTCGCTCTTTTTTAAATCGGATTTCGGTTTGAAGTTGCCTGCGCAACTAAAGTAACTTGGCCGGTAGCGCCTACATGCTTACATGTTTATTACAGCTCGCGGTTGGAGCATACAACCTGGATATTGGACATTAATTTCGGAACTGCAACATGCCCTCTAAAATCCATCATTAAAATATTTATTGAAATATTTCCGGTACTTAGCCGCCTAATTAGACAAATAACCGTGTTTATATCGGCCGTTACGTCGGGTAAGCTAATCCAAAAATAAAAGTGACCGTGTGCAACTCTTATTTTCTTAGAAATTTGGTGCAGCTGAAAGAAAACACCCTGTATTACGGACACCTTCAACATAACTAGAGTAGCTCAGTCAAAACAGGCTTTCGTCGACGACTTGGCAGCAGCGTAGCGCCGCATCGACACATCGTTCATTCTTCGTTCCTTGCCATATTACAGGTGTGCATACATTTCTACTCTTTCCTCAGTTAATATTGCTCTGAAAAACGCTGTCGCTGCTGCCTGCGAGTCGCTTTGTTGAAATTGTGTGCCTACTCCTGTTTCTGTTATTCTGATATTACAAACTTTTCGCTTTGACTATCATGGAAAAAGCGCTAGAAGATCTACGTCGCGAGCTACGGGCAGACTTGAGGGGCTTGAAAGAGAGCGTCAAATACTGCAGCGACACGTGCGA
Source organism: Ixodes ricinus (assembly GCA_037355805.1). Lineage (NCBI taxonomy): Eukaryota > Metazoa > Arthropoda > Arachnida > Ixodida > Ixodidae > Ixodes > Ixodes ricinus. The sequence continues at coordinate 10,649 of JAZHYW010008052.1, read as the reverse complement.
CGGAGTAATGTCCATTAAAAACGACATAAAGGAACTGCGAAAAGAAATCCTAGAGCTTACAAAACGGAATCAGGACCTAATCGCAGAAAACTGCAGACTGGGCGCTAGAGTAGAAGAATTGGAACAATACCAGCGATCGAACAATCTTGAGATCAAGGGGGTTCCAACCGAAGGAGATGTGAATGATATTGTCAAAAGGATCGGTGCCCTTCTCGAAGAACCCGTGGACGATGCAGATATTGACATCTGCCACCGCGTCGCCACATTTAAACCAAATGAAAAAAACATAATTGTCCGCTTCATCCAACGCACAAAACGAAATAAAATCCTAGAAAAAGCTAAGAAAAAGCGGATCACTACGGCATCTCTCGATTTTGCCGGGACCGTTTCTCCGATTTATGTAAATGAACACCTTACGAGCCTGAACAAGAAACTGCTAGGAACGGCCATCGCGCAGAAACGAAAGGTTGGGTGGAAATTTGTGTGGTGTTCTGGTGGGAAGATATTCGCGCGCAAAGATGAAAACTCTGATGTAATTAAGGTTTCGTGCCTTAGCGATGTCGAGGGGAAAATCAGGAACTAATTCCGAATATGTAGATGACAGCTACTTTTTTCCTTCGAGATGGCTGTGCACGACCATTTTTATGAACCACATGAAGTTAACGCGTTGATTCGTGGGAATAAACAGAAGTGCCTTACACTCTTTCATCTAAACGTGAGATCAGCACGATCCAAAACGGATGAACTTTGTTTGTTTTTTAACAAGTTTCAACCATTGTTTAATATTATAATGCTCACTGAAACTTGGTATAGCGATGACAGTGACTTTTTTATTTTGCCAGGTTACGCCCATTTTTATTTAAACCGCAAACAAAACCGTGGCGGTGGTGTGTCCATTTTGATAGCGGACACTGGTTTCGAGATTGTACCCGAATTTTCTATGATTACAAACGACTACGAAGCATTATGCATACGCAAAAACCTTGAGGTGTATTGTGTTATCTACCGACCACCAAATGGAAATGTATTCCAGTTCTTTGAATTTTTAGATAAGCTATTTACCACTATCACTGAAGTGACGTGCAATTTCACCCTTGGCGGTGATCTAAATATTGATATGCTTGATGTATCGCGCAACCAGACTGAACTTTTATTATTGTTGTCCTCAAATAGTCTTCATAATGTAATATCTCATCCCACACGTATCACAACATCATGTTCTTCCATGCTCGACTTGTTTATCACAAATCAGGAAAGCTCTGATGTTACTGCTGGGGTGCTGTGTTCGGACCTGAGTGATCATTTACCTATATTCATGCTGATTCATAAACAAAATCTGTCATCAAAAACTAAAAGCAATGAGGCTCCTCCCCCGAGATATGTACAAGATATCAACGAAAAAACACTGCAGGCATTTAGACGGAATATAGAGACAACAAACTGGAGCAGTATATTCGACATTGCTGATGTAAATCAAGCTTACGACAAATTTATCGAGGTTTTTAAAAATATTTATAGTCTTTCATTTCCATTAAAACTACTTAAGAACAATAAACGTGCGCGCAAACCATGGATTACTGGGGATCACTTAAAATCAATGCGTATCAAAGCTTGCTTATATAAAGAATTTTTAAAATCCCGAAACCTAGTTGTGCTTGCAAAATTTAAGACGTTGAGAAACCGTCTGAACGCAGATTTGAAGCGTTCAAAACGTACCTACTACAACAATCTTTTTGACTCAGAATGTATGAAGCACTCGGACTTAATTTGGAAGAGGCTTGGTGCTCTCTTAGGTAAAAGAACAAATTGTACTAAAATAGAATCTTTAAATATTGATGGAATAGAAAAATCTGGTTCTGCACTTTCAGATGCTTTTAATCATTATTTTGTAAACGTTGGGTCAGGAACTTACTGTAGTGACGCAGGAAATAATATACCAAGAGTTTCTGAGACAATATTTTTTTATCCTGCCGATGAACACGAAGTTTATGCGGCGATGGCCAATTTACGCAACAACAACAGTTGCGATGTTGATAACATAAACATTAAACCTGTTAAACTTGTCATAGATATCATTGCGCCTTGTTTAACACATATTTACAACCTTGCTCTGACATCAGGAATATTTCCCATGGGTATGCAGACCGCGAAAGTAACAGTATTGTTCAAGAAAGGAGATAGAAATTGCATAGGGAACTACCGACCTATTTCTATTCTTCCCATTTTCTCAAAAGGCCTCGAAAAAATTCTGCACACGCGAATTACAAATTTTTCAAATAAGCATAAACTCCTAATTGACTCTCAATTTGGTTTCAGGAAATTCAGGTCAACCGAGTGTGCACTCTTACACCAAAAAGAGATAATACTGGACAATTTAGAAGAAAAGTTGTCAACAGTCGGTATATTTTTAGATTTCAGTAAAGCGTTCGACTGTCTTGATCATGGTATTCTTTTAGATAAATTATTTTTATATGGTTTTCGGGGCGTTTCATTTTCTTTGTTAAAATCATATTTTCAAAGTCGTCGGCAATATGTTTCAATCAACGACCATATGTCCTCTTTGTTAGGTATTAATTCTGGTGTTCCCCAGGGAAGCATTCTGGGACCACTTCTATTTCTTTTTTATATAAACGATATTGTAACTATTGACCCTGATGTAAATTTTATAATTTACGCAGACGATACGAGTATAATCATTTCTGATATAAATTATGAACACCTTGTTACCAGAGCAAATATTGTTCTATCTAAATTAAAATGTTGGTGCGAAATTAACTCCCTACATATAAATACTAATAAGAGCAAGGCTGTAATATTTCAACTACATTCTAGAACTCAAGCAAATTTATTCCTTCCTTTCAAATATGGTTCCGATATTATTCATTGTGTTGAAAATGTCAAAACTCTGGGTGTATTTTTTTCCTTTAACATGTCCTGGTCTGAACATGTTAAATATGTTCGCACTAAACTTTCAAAAATAGTTGGAGTAATAAACAAATATAGAAACGTTTTACCTACCAATATCAAACTTCAAATTTTTAAATCATTATTTTTCCCCGTCTTAGGATACGCGCATCTGATATGGGGATCCACTGGTTTAACCAACTTAAATTTGCTCCGCGTGCTGCAGAAAAAAGCTCTTCGTGCAATAGCCAATGTTCCTACGACCTCACCATCATTGCCTCTCTTTGATAAATTTTCCATAACCGACGTGTCAAAACTTTACAGTCAACGCTTAATATTAACGTACCAATCGGCCCTAAAAGGTAAATCCGAAACATTTCTGAACCTCGCTGACCTTCATTTACAAATTCCAATTTATCAAACCCGTCAAATACATCCATGGCAAATACCAAAATCACGTACGAACTTCGGACATCAAAGAATTAAACATGCACTTCCTCACTTACTAAATCATATCGCATCGCTAGAAATTGATATCACTTCACTTAATAAAAATAGCATCGTTAACATTGTATAACAAAATGCTCATTCTATGACTCATTAACATTGTATAAAAATGCACATTGTATTGTTTTTTTATTTGTTTGTTTATTCGATGATTTCTTTTGCGCTGTCTGCCATGTAGGGGTGCCAGGGGCTCGTCAAGCTGCATATAAGCAGCTTTTTCCCTTGGTATCCCCCATCATGTGATGGAAAATAAAAGTTGATTTGATTTTGATTTTGATAACTGTGCGTCTCAACGTTCATCCACAGCAGACGACGTCACGTGGGATTCACACTCCTGGGTGTTTACAATTTCGAGTCGCACAGTTGCGACACCGTTAAATATTGAGGCCAATGAACACTGACATCTGAAAGCTTGCGATCGTTACATCATACGCATTCGTGGGCTCAGTGGAGTACACGAATTTCCGAATGCGTTCACACTCTAAAGGCATGTATCGACCTGTACAAAACAACAAATTAAACATGAAAACTTAGTAATTATTGTGTCGTAACATGGGCGAATGTTGTCGGGATAGTATAAGCATCCGGTTGCTAGATGTCATGGTACATCACGGTGCCATTTTGATTGTGACGTTACACTACCGTATATAAAAAGTGTGACAAGCTCGCAAGCAAAGCCACTGTGCACAATTTGTGTCGGGGTTTAATTTTAAGGAACGAAATAACGTCTGAATTGCAAATCTTGCCGATGTAGTGGTTGAGATCATGTCAATTTAGAGTGGCAGAGAGCACCCCAGGATGACGATGTTTGAATGCGGCTCAAAATTGCACAAGGTTACTTGAGCAGTCGATTTGAGGTCGATTACACTCAGTGCCTTGGCAACTGAGACTTGGCTTTCGTCTGAAATCCGTGGCAGTGAGATATTTTCTTGCGGAAAAGGTTTAATATTTACCGATACGACAGGCAGAATAGATCAGGAGCAGAAATATTGATTGGAATCAACGAGAATATTGAATCATTTCATGTAAATATTGTTACTGAGCTTGAGTTTATCTCTGCTTCCAAGCGGGGAATAAACGAATTGTAGCTATGTGCTTGTTAAAGACCACCTATTATAGACCAGGTGTTGTCAATGACTTACATGATGCACTAAATATGGTTACCTCAAGATTCCAGGATTCTCCGATAATTTTGTTTGGTGATTTCAGTTATCCGAATAGTGATTGGTCCGATACGTGCCCCTTCTCTCAGTTGTCATTCCTTTGAGTATTTCAAATCCTTAAGCATGTGCGCTGATTTCAATCTTTTAAAACTCGTCACTGAACCCATACGAGTCACAGAAACGTCAGCCAATATCCTTTATCTTGTTTTAACTAGTGCACCGGATCTTGGTTTTTTAGTATCTCATTTACCGGGCCTCAGTGATCATAGTTCGTTTTACATATCTTTAACGGTAAGCACAATTCCTCTAAAGTGACTAAACGCACTCGCGGCTATAGCAAAGCGAACTTTGAAGGTATAATAACCTCTTAGCCCTTTTTTATATGTCTTTATGATTAACTTTTTTGAACGCACCATTCAGAAAAACTGGACCTAATTTGAGGTGCTCACGGATAAATTCATTCTATCCGGTCGATAAGGTCACACACTTATTTACCCTTGTTTAATGTGACACTAAAAATGCTTTCTGCCAAAAAATAAAAAATAAAACAATATTGATTTGCTCTACAAATGCCACAGGCTGCTTGAAACGTTGAGACGCTTATCAGAACTCATATGATGCCTAGAAATATGCTATTCACGATGCGAAGCTTGTGTATTCTAAGCAGACTTGCCCAATCTATTAACCCACTGCAGTTTTGAACATTATTGGTGATAACACTTCGAACGAAATCTCAATCAAGTTGAATGATTGTGTTATACCTAGTGAAAAACTGTGCTGAAATCTTAAACGCGGCTTTAAAGTCTTTTCTAGTGTATGTAACCTGTCACCTTTTTCATTACCTCGGTGGAACTTCAGGCCTATGGAACATTTCGAAATTGATCCCGTTGGCATTGTTCGAATAATCGATAACCGTACAATATCATCCAGTGCTGGTATCAATAATATTAACTCTTAGGTAAAAAAAGCCCAAGTGTATATTTTCCCATTATACTGTCAAAAATATTCACCCAATTGCTAGATCTCGGTGTCCTCACAGACGATTGGAAAGTTGGAAAGGTGGTTCCGTTGCACAAAGGAGGTGATAGATATTCCCCTAAACACAACAGACCAATTTCATTCACTAGCATACCATGTTAAATACTTGAACATGCCTTTTATTCTTAGCTTTTTAATTTTTTGGAGTCTAACGTGTAATTCAACACGGCTAAACATGGATTCCGAAATTATTTTCCTGTGAGACCCCGCTTTCATTATTTACTAACGACTTGCGCTCCGTTCTTGATAGGGGGTCCCAGATAGACTGAGTATTTTTAGATATCTTGAAGGCGTTCGATAAGGTCTTACACGAGTTGCTTTTATTGAAACTAAATAGCCTTCAAATTTATTCTACTGTTATGGCATGGATGAAGTGTTTCCTAACTAACGATTCCAGTTTGTTACCGCCAATAACCACACCTTTCCGCCCAGCGTCAGTGAACTCCGGCGTGCCTCAGGGTTTTATACTAGGCCCACCTCTGTCTTTAATCTTCATTAATTACCTGCCGAATAACATTTCTTTCTTAATTAACTTTTTGCAGACGTCTTTCACCGTGAAATTAATGATGATTCTGTTGTTATCATGCTCCAGAGAGACGTTAACGTTAGTGTTCATTGGTGTGAAACTTGGCAAACGGAGCTTAACACAACTAAGTGCTAACTCAATGAGAGTGTCGCGTAATCATTTAGTTTCTCCCTGCGACAGTCTTAATAAGTTTCCTTTACTTTCTGTGTCGTCTTTCAAGTACCTGGGTGTGCACATAACATTTGATTTTTTTCTGGAAATACATATTGAATACGTTATTAGTAATGTTAATCACATGCTCGGCTATTTAAAACGTAATTTTTCTTTAGCTCCCTCCTCTTCGAAAATAACCTTTATAGAACACTTGTACGGTGAAAGCCTGAATACGCGTCATCTACCTGGGGCCCGAGCCTTTTAAATTTGGTTAGCCACATCAAAAGCAGCTCAAGATGGTTCCCCTCGTTTTATTCTCAGTAATTATTAGCGCACTGCAAGTGTCACCTCTATGAAATCTAACTTATCTTTTGCCTTAGTCTTGCCTCACGCCGAAAAATAGCCCGCTTGTGTCTCTTCCATAAAATATTTAACACTAACTTCTTCCTCAGTCAACGTCTCCTCACACCACCTTAGTAAGTTTCATCCCGTCTTTACCACACTCATAAAGGGTGTACCACTATGTAGCACGAACATCTTTCAACCATCTTTCATTTTTAAATCTTCTCTGGATTGAAACCGCCTTACCACCTCCATCGCCATAATCCATGCGGATGATTTGTTTAAAATTGCGGTTGTGAATTTATATTGTTCACAACTAAAATATGCTTTGCCTATAAGTTATTCAATGTATAAACGTTTTTGTTGACTACGACACACTCCCTCTGTAATGCCGTTGGCCCTGAGGGTATTGAAATAAATAAATAAATAAATAATTGTATCGACGCTTTTTTTATCAATATTTTAACGAAAATATCCGAAGCCTAGGGATTGTATAATATAATTTCTCTAAAGCAGCGATCCGTCGACAAAACGTCCCTTCGTCACGAGTCACGGTTTGTCACCAAGGCATTCTTTACGTGACCGCAATGTGGCGGATAACACTGCATCATTTTTTAGAGGAACCAAAATAGATAAAGTAACTAATTTTTCCTTTTACAAGGTGCTGCACATATTGAAACAAAAACTGCTGGTAAATAAATGAAGTATTGTATTATTTGCGTAAAATATTCATCAGTTTTCATATGAATAAAAAGTTCTTACTCATGTCCAAAAACGTTTTATAGGCTCATAGGCGACCAGCGTAAATCCCTGATGAAGTGGTGTTCATGAAACGCGACCTAACATAACAATAACGCCACTACTAGTAATACTTTACCGCCAACACTTGCTTGGAGTCATCTTTCTCTTATCTGTCACTAAAATCGCCCGCTAAACTCATTTTAATATTCGTCCATTGTAGGATTTCTTGCCCTAATATTTTTTAGAACATTTTTCAGAACATTTAACTCCTGAGTTGACCTTTTATAGGAGTCGATAAATTATTTTCAATCCACCTCGAGTCTCTATCATAAACAAATAAAAATGTAATTGGCAGAGCGTTTCGCCAAAGCAAAAATCAAAGACGCCGACACCAAAACTTCCGAACATTGAGCGTTATAATTCGCAAGTTTATTTTCGAGGGGATTGGTGCCCAATGTGGTTCATTAAACCCAGTGAACAATTAATTAATGCAAGAGCATTAACTGTCCCATGTAGCGAGCCGACGTCATCGGCTTTGAAGCCGCGCCAAACGGCCGCTAAACTCCCTCTGCCCATGAAACGAAGTGAAGCCTCGATATGAAGACTACCAGACTTGAAGCCGCGCCTAAAGCCGCAGAAAATGGCAGCTAAATTCCCTTCTCCTAATCAAGCTAAGTGCAGCCGAAATCTGATGCATCTCTTTGGCTGACGCGCGTCATAGTTTCAAGGAACGAGGAGGCCCCCATTGGCCGCCGCGCGTCAGTTTCAAGGAGCGCCACCCCATAGCGCTGCGGGCTCGCACCGCCAGCGCGCAGATAAAAAAAAAAAAGCGGCTGGCTGCGGGGCCTCTCAGAGCGGCAGCACGGCTGATGTCAGCCCGGCGCGGCCTCTTCACGAGAGCGAGCGCAAGAACGACATTCATGCTTTCGCATTCACAACTCATAGGAAATGCCTAGGTGTGCCTCGAGCCTTTTTTTTTTATTATTATTTCCGATTTTCACAGTTGTCGTGCATGGACCGGTTTATTAATAATCGAAAAAAACTCCTTATCTCTAATTCATAAGGCTACGAACTTAACTCACTTATAATAAAGGGCCGTATATTAAGTAAGTCTCAATATAATCCAAAAATGAACCCCGAGGCGGTTTTAATAAAATCGGAGAAAACCTCTAAACCCTAAATTGGAGCAGTCTTTAGATTAAAAAGACGGAAACCTTAATGGAGAGAAAACACTTCTCTACAGCTTTAATTTGCGTTTACCAGGAACGCAGCCCCCAATGAACGGTCCGCGAGGCTTTTCAGTCCTTCACTCTACATACCTTCTCCCGCTTTTTCTTTTGTCTGTGCTGGGAAGTCTTTTAGTTATTCGGCCAGGTGTATGTGTTACCTAAAGGTTAAGAATACCATGCCGGTATCCAATATTTTTCGACGCAAGACCACTAAACTTCGTGTTTTAGTTGCATACTTAAAATAGATACCGAATAGCTCCAAATCATTAGGGGAAAATGTAAAAAAAAAAACACGAAGAAAAATAAACTTTCCATAGTTAGACCCCTAGTTAGAACCAACCTCTCCTACGATATAACCATCCCCTAGTTCATAAAATAGTTTAGGCGCTTCTCTTCCGCATAATTTTTAAACTATAGGCGTTTGGTACTGACATATTTTAAAAGAAAGCGCATAAAAAACCGCCAAGGAACAGAAGAAAACACATATACTCGTTTTTCATACTCGTCTTCTTTTACTCACCCGTTTTGTGAGCTCTGTGTTATAAACTTTCGTTTCTGGTTCGTACAATAGGCATGAGGTGCTCTAGGCGTTTTATGGTGAACTTTTGGAAAGTAACTCGCACGCTGAGGTGTCACGTAAAACAAAACAAAAAGTCCGAATACAAAGCACGTGCCGGAGTTGTCAACTCGGTTGGCACGCACACTTTGTTACAGCATGGCCTTTCAGGTTCAGTACTTATATATGTTTGCAGATATCCGCCCTTCGTAGGTCAGAAGAATACGCCGTATTCAAATTTCACGAGGTATCTAGCTGTGCTGAGTTTTGAGCCCATTTTTTGAAAGGTCACTACATTGCTCCTTAAGCAATGGCATTTCAACTTCCAATCGTCGAGCTATGAAAGCCTATCGGTCAGAGATGTCACAAGTGCGTTAATTGTAGGGCGGCGTCGGGAAGAGAGGAGAGAGCCAAGTTGGCGCACTTGTACGTGTTAGGAATTGAGTGAGGTGTTCCGTTACTTTACGCTGCGAACTATGGCGATCTCCGCAACGTGTACGTGCCTAGATTATAAAGAGCGTCGCCGCTTCGATTCAAGAAAACGGATTCAACTCGCAATCGCTCGAGCAGTACGGAGTATGTTTCCGTACTACCGATATTACGGAGCTTTTAAGATGAGTCAAAGTCCCCCTAAAAAAATTAACAAGCAATTGCGGCTGTCTTGTAAGAGGGACACCAACAGCTATAGCCGTTGCTGCCCCTTTTCGCTGAAATCCGACGCTGTTCGAATGCAAATTCTTACGTGATCGCGGGGAGAGGGGCAACAGCGAGGGGCGACGTTGAGAGCAATGTATTAAAGTATTTGATGAAAGAGAGAGAGAGGGACAGCGGTCCGCCGAACAATTACCCTCTCCCTTCCATTGTCGCCCCTCGCACAACAATGTCATTTCTGGTGAAACGCTCTGTCGGACCAGACTTGTGCCTATCTCAAATACTCTACTCAAGATACTATATTTGAAATACTTTTTGAAGTATCTTGAAATCGTGCAAATAATTTTGATCGAAAGTATTTAATACTATATCTTAATTACATTTCTGAGTATCTTGTACTCATTATCTCAAATACAATTTTGACATTCCGCATTTTTCCGACTTTTTCGGTATGAAGTGGCGTGGGCGTTGCATGAGCAAACGTGTACGTTCTTTTGAGCAACCAAACCCTATTGCTAGCTCCGATTAGCTACGGTGACTTTGATTGAGCTCGTGAAAACATCGCTTTTTTGCCGATTGTGACTCATATTTCAGCCCAAAGTTCATACAATGAAGGTTTTCCCTAGGGAGCCTTCATGTGCGCTTTGCTAGGGTGATGCCACCCTTTGTAATACCACTCGCCGACAAACCAGCGCCCTTTTGGTTCTCGGCGATAATACGTGGGGCTTATAACCCTCCCGGAAACAAGCACCTTATCTCACAAGTTCGGAGCAGCGTTGTGGAACCCACGAAGGGAGGATCAGCAGTTTCCCCCTCGGATTGGAGGACCAATCGACACA